>CDEZ01017587.1:0-20050 GCA_000826365.1 Acanthamoeba royreba | reverse complement strand
TCTATCAGAAAGACCAACCTCGGCGGCTGACGTAGGATGGGGAGGAGAGAGAAAGGGAGAAAAGAAAGATGAACATACCGAGAATATTTCATGATTTCTCGTTGAAGGAAATTAGCAGGATTGTGCAGTATGAAATTTCACAGGTTTCACAAAAATGACGAAATTACATTACCAGGATACATAGCCGGTCTTTGCTGGCAAGACCAGCCAGTTTTGGTTGTAGGTAAACGGCCAATGGTTGCCGTGCGCTGTTAGGCGAAGGAGACAACCGAAAGAACCAAGCAAACACCACCACGGTGTTCGCCGTCGTCTTTTTCGTTGTTTTGGGTTCCTCAGCTGTCAACTCCTGCCTCCCCCTACGACCGCGCGCAAACCAGTCTTCGCCCTTCGACTTTTTCTGTTGAATACGCCCCCCAGCGAAGTTCAAAAGTCTTAAACGATCATCAACATCATCATAAGTTTGTTGCATCGATCATCAACGACTCGATTCATCATCGTCCCTTTATTTTTTTGTTCTAAGTTATCGATCGATCCCTTTCCTATCCATCTGCCTCCCTTTTTCCTTTTACACATGGCTACTCCCGAGAAGAAGACTGTCAAGTGCGTCGTCGGTACGTTCTCGTGTCCTCCTATGGATCCAAGCTAGCCAGCCCTTGACCCCCAAACTTTTCAATTAATTCATTTTTCTTCGATAGTCGGCGACGGTGCTGTCGGTAAGACATGCATGTTGATCAGTTACACGAGAAATGAGTTCCCCACTGACTACGTCCCCACGGGTACGAGACACCTGTCCTCCCTCTTCCATTATACTTGTTTACAACTTCTTGCCTGGTATTCATTTTTTTGATGTTTGTTTTTCCATCTACATCCAGTCTTCGACAACTACGAGGCTACTGTCTTGGTAGAGGGCAAGGAGGTCATCTTCTCCTTGTGGGATACTGCTGGTTCGTACCCCCTTGCCCGCACATATTCTCATTTTTTGCAATTCGTGTAGAGCCAATTGTTAATGCATCCATTTAAACACCAACAGGTCAGGAGGCCTACGCCAGGATCAGGACCCTCAGCTACCAGAAGACCGACATCTTCCTTCTGTGCTTCTCGGTTGCCGCCAGGACCTCCTTTGGCAACGTCACAGAAACCTGGGTGCCTGAGGTGCGTAATGGATGGGATTAATGGAAATGATGGCCCGCCATTGGATGCATCTGACATCATCGATTCCTTTTTGCAGCTCAAGCACCATTGCCCCAAGGCCCCCATCATCCTCGTCGGCACAAAGACCGATTTGAGGAAGGAGCAGGCCGATGTGGTGTCTCAGGAGGAGGGCCAGAGGCTGGCCAAGCAGATCAAGGCCCTGAGGTACATGGAATGCTCGGCGCTGACGAAGGTGGGCCTGAAGGAAGTGTTCGACGCCGCCATCACCAGCATCGTCTGCAACAACGTGCCCAAGCCCGCCTCTACTGGCAAGAAGAGCTGCCTCCTCTTCTAGGCGTCTTGAGGGAGATCCCCTCCTTCATCCCCCTCTGCGCGAGCGTCGTTATCTCTGCCTCGTCTGAATTCCATCCTCCTACCCCGACATCTTCTCTTCTCAACTTCCATCCTTCTTCTTCCTCCTCCTCGTCACAAGTATGTAACACCCTCGCTCCCTGTCGTCACCTTGAATCAGCTCAAGTCTGTGCGTGTTGTAAGTGCTTTATTGCCCTACCAAGGGCGCCCACATTGGTCTTTGATCGACTCAACGCACTTATAAATTTCTGTACATTTTTGCTTCATCTCATCTTCCCCTTTCTTGCCGCTTGGCCCTTTCAATTTGTTGCCCACCATCACAGTAAAATCAAGAATTAAGAAATTCATCAATACATATTTTTTAATTCGCCAATATTTTATATTTTTCCACGCGTTATTAATTTTCATATTTTATTTTCGTTCTTGTACGAAAGATGAGGCGTCTGTGGCGAATGAGCAAGCAGGCCTGGCAAATGTACTCTGAGTTCGGTAGGCTAGAGCACGATCGCATAAAGGCCATGCGCACCAATGCCGAGAATTGGATCAAGGAGCACCATGCCGAAACGACACAGACGATGCAGGACCAAAAGCAGCACATGAGCCAAGTGCTCGATCTTTACAAGCAAATTCTGTCCTCGCAAGCACCTCCGCCACCTGTACGTATTTTTAAATATTTATCATATAAAATAAATATTATATCTTTAAATAAAGATTAATAAATTATACATAAACACAAAAAGGAATGAATATCTCTGCAACAAATAGCAGGAGGAGACACCCAACGTGGCGGATGAGCGGTTAGCCGCGTTGGCCAAGAAGGTGGCTGAGTTCAAGCGGGACATTCATCATAGGGAGGCACGTGCAAGTGGCATCACAAGAGAGATGTGATGGTGCCTCCGGCTCATGTTTCACTACATGTGTTTGCACAGATCATGGACCACATCACACAAGGCAAGCCAGTGCAGGAAACCATCGAGGTTTGTTCATCATACAGGAATGTTGTTCTGTCTGTTCCGACTTACCTTGGATCATGGTGTGGGTGGCAGCATGTGTTGACAACGGTGGCGAAGGAAGCTGGCCAAGAGCGATCAGCTGTGTGGGAACGGGTCCATAAGGTACTCAGGGAGGATGATCGAGGAGCAGATAAAGCGAGCATTCCAGCACAAGGCAAAGAAGGACAAGTGAAATGAAACATGTGTGTGATATCAGGATGCCAAGTGAGGCGTACATACATATAAACAATATGCATGGGGTGTACAAATGGCGAAATGGAAATGGGCTTCATTCTCATCAAGAAATGGTTCTTTATTTGTTGCACATGATAACATATTTTGTTGCTCCTCCTCTTCATGCCAGGCAACCTTCAAGGCATAGAAGATCCCTACTCTGCTGAAGGAATGTTATGAAAATTCCACACCAATCACACTTCAACATGTTGTTACTGAATGCGTTGGGATCGTTGAGTCCTGAGCCTGGCAGCAACTTGCCTCATACAAGTTCATCCAGCAAAGAAGGGGCATGACCACTCTCTGTGACATTCGGCCTATCATGTTCACCGTTGCTGCGATCCTCTCTGTGGGCGCTCGACAGTCCTCCCTCTTGAGGAGCCTCAGTGCCGCCTTGCTCGAATGTTATCTCTCGGGCTTGTGGCGCGTCCTGCTTGCCTTCCTGTTTGCTGCCATCTGTGGTTTCGGCAACAAACATGTCGTGTCTCCACACATCTGAGTCAGCTTTGGACCACGTTCCGCCTATACAGAGTGCAGACCCGTGCATTAACTCGTGAGTCACTTCTGGAATTGTTGATCTTCTAGTTGAGCTCACGTACCCCTGCGTGCCCTCTTGAACCGCTCATAATCTGCTTCTCGGTCATCATGCTGCGATGGAGCGAGGGAATAGAGGAATCAGCACACATCAAGAGACAACTTGATCCAATCACGCACGCAACTCACAAAGACCAACCTCAAAGTAGTAGGTGCCGCGAGGCACATCGGTCTCGCGCTGCGTGGGCCTACTGTACGCGACGGCTCCCCGACCTCTCACCTCGCGCTCGCCGTGCGGGCGATCCCTCTTCCTTCCGCGCGAAGAGTCGTCGTAGTCCATCGCCAAACGACTGTCCCTGCTGCCCTCCGTGTGAGTCCTTGCCACGCCATCCATTCTCCCCTTCTTACTATTTTTACTTATTTTTTCATTCAAAATCAAGCAAATAAATAGTAAAATAAATATCAAACATATGATATGCTAAAATAAATAAAAATAAAAAATAGAATAAAAAGTGCTCACCTGTAGTCGCGGCCGTACGAGCGGCTGTAGGCGCGGCGCTCGCCCGTCCACTCGGGCCGCAGGTAGCGCTCAGGGCGGCCATCGTCGACGATGGGACGACTGGACACCGCAGACTGCAGACCGCTGCGCTCCTCCCTTCCCTCTTCGGTGAATCGTCGATGATGGTGATGACCCCCGCTACGCGAGGATCGATGGTGATCATCATTATCGTCATCTCCACCGCCACCATGGCCATGACGGTCGTACCCGCCGCGATCATCATCGCGTCTGTCGCGGCCGCTGCGGTGGTGATGGCGATGATGATCACCACCATCTCCTCCACCACGTTGCTCTCGTTCATCTTGATAGTCACGATGATGGCCGTCTCGTCCCTCCCGTGAGGATGGCGGCCGCTCATCGCGCCTACTGCCGCTACTGTTGCTGTGCTGATGTTGGTGCTCCCCACCACGATCCCGCCTATTGCTGCTGCGATGGCTGCGATCCGCGTCACCGCTCTCCGCGTCGTCGGGTCCGCCATGGCCGCGGTGCTGGTGGTCGTCGCGGCTGCGGTGTTCATGCCGTCGAGAATCGCCGTCTCGGCCGCGATGACGGCGATCGTCATCTTCCCTGTGGTCCATCTTTATTTGTTTTTATTTTATTTTCACTGTTGAGGAAATGTTTTTCTTTTTCTTTTCCAAATATCTCGCATTCCAAAGGAAAAACTACCGAAAATCAAAAAAAAGCATCAAGGGCCACTGCTCCTCACAAGGATTAATTACTCATGGATCAGCAGGGGTCATCTGGTGCCAAACCCACATTTGTACGAGCTGTTGCTATTTTTTAGATTTATATTTTAGTTCCTCGTTTTCAAATAAATCATATAAATTAAAAAGGAATAAATAATTATAACATTCTTTATCTCAAATGGACTCTTTTACTTTTTTCCGTGTAGGGAGGGATGAAGCTCAGCTTCAGTATGAAGCCTGCTGGTGCGCAGCCCGCCGCGAAGCCGTCTCCTGCGCTGCCCTTCGGCGCCGACGACGATGAGGACAACGAAGGGACGCTGCCCACCACCGCCGGCGGCGTGCATCGTCCTATCAAGCGTCCGCGCGTGGTCCCCGTGCCGTCCCGTCCTGCACCTCCGCCGCCTTCCGCGTCATCGGCGGTTACTGCTTCATCTGCACCTGCTCGTGATGCTGCTTCATCTTCAGCAGCGGCTCCGCCTGGTAGTACTCTCCTCCTAGCCAGCTGCTTGCTCACGTTGCTGATGAATGCAGCTTCGGTGTTGACTTACGCCTTTCTTTTTGCGTGTACCGCGTACGTGTGCTACAGCCCCGCCAGAAGAGCGGAGGGACGTGATCGAGAAGCTTGCCGTATACGTGTCCAGGTATGAATGTTACCGATGCTCGTCCCTGCATGCCCAATGGTTGACGCACAATAATAACACGGTCTCTTTTCTCATACGGGGCGTTCGAACTAATTCACTCTGCTTTCTGTGGATGGCGACTGTGCACATCGATTGCCATGCGGATGACGATGACCTCCTCGTCACATATACGTGTTTCAATCTTTCCCTTCCTTTCATGATCTCTATCATGGCTTTTGATGCAAACCACTGGTTTTACCCATGGTGGTCGCATCCCGCAGACACGGTCCTGACTTTGAGCAGCTCACCCGATCGCGCAACGAGGGAAACCCCAAGTTCGCTTTCCTTTTTGAACCAGCCGCTTCGACCAGCGACGAAGTTCGGCTGGAGCGGAACTACTACCTGTGGTTCCTCGAGAATGAACGCAAGAAGGTAGCTGCATCGGCCGGCAAGGGCCCGATGCCTCTGCCGGCAACACCATCAAGCACATCGGCCACTCCACCGTGGCGCAAGCAAACGTCTGCAGTTGCGCCATCTCCTCAAGATTCAGCGCCCACAGTTGCGGCCAGCGCCTATCCATACGCAGCTTCTTCCGGCGCACATCCTGCCAGTCCACCTCAGTCCCCGCCCTCCAGGAAACGGCACTTTGATGAAACAGGAGTGCGTCTTTCTCTCCTGTTATTTGCAATTTAGTTCTCTTCCTGATGGTATGAATATGCAGCCGAGCAAGAAGTTCAGTGAGGATGGCCCACGCCCTTCTTCTTCTTCTTCATCGAGTCTCAGATCAATGCCGCTTCCCACCAGTATATCGCCCTCTCCAGCTTGCGTCTCTTGAATCCTCCTGGGGTTTAGGCAGAAACCGTTTGACGACACTTTCATTTTATCGGTCATGCTTGTATTCTCATGATACCTTCTAGGATTGCAGGAAGAGGAACGCCTGCCACCGGCGCAATCTAGTGGGCACCACATAGGTACCAAGGCATTTCGTAAAGGATAAATCCCGCCCTAACGTTACTGGATTTAGGTGATTTCCTGCCAAAGGAGGAACTGGACAAGTTCGTGTCACAGAAATATCGATCCTCAGCTACAACAACATCAGCACCCACTGCTGCTCCCGCACAACAGCCTGATTTAGGTATCGGCAAGAAGCTGTTGGAGAAGATGGGATGGAAAGAGGTTCGTTATCCGTTACGTTTAAGGCCAAGGATGAACTCGCTTACAATGCACACTCCTTCGACTGCAGGGCGAGGGCTTAGGATCAACCGGTGAGGGCATCACACAACCGATCACGGCGCAGGTGAAGAACGACAAGCTAGGCGTGGGGGTATCCGATGCAGCTTCCGCCAGCGAAACAGACAACATCTACGACGCTTACAAGAAGCGCATGATGACGTACGTGTTCGTTTCACATGATTGTAATATATGTGGCTAATTCCCCATCATCGGCAGGGCTTATCGTTATCGGCCGAATCCGCTGGGCAATCCGCGACGTCAGTACTACTGAGCGCAACGAAGACGTAAAGGCCTGTTATTCACGCACTTGTACATCGAGGCTACTTTCAATCATCATTTACACACTTGATTACCTTCTGCATCATCAAGTGAAAGGAGTGGAACTGAGTCACGCACTTGACGGTGGCGTTGAAGTTGAGCAATCATGCCGTCCAGTTGTCGCTTTGTGTTTTTGATGGCCCTCACATTTCTGGGATTTTTGCCGCAGGAAATCGTGCACAAATTGTTCGCGAAATACGAGGAAAATGCGGCACTGGCTGGAGCACACAAAATAAATTTAATCAAAATCATCATCACAGATACACACAGACATCATGGCACAACTGAACGATCAGCAGAGGGCGGAATTATACCGAAAGCAGGAGGAGAACGTGGGACAGCAGCTGTTCCAGCAGATGGTGCAGACCACCAAGAACCGCTGCTTCAAGACCTGCGTCACTCGCCCGGGCGCCTCCCTCTCGAAGGACGAACAGAAATGCCTCATCAACTGCGTCGACCGCTTCTTCGAGGCCCGTGCCATCGTCATGCACACCTACAACAAGGTCTACCAGAGCGTACGCACCCCCTCCCCCAAACAAAAAGGATGATTAATCTCATCCGCAACAAAAAATTTAAGTTTGCTCCGATTTCGTCGCAATTTGCCGGCTCATCTCCATAGAAATTTAGTTTACACTCCGGGCGCACTGGAAAATTCATTTGATGGCCGTGCTTTCCATTTCCACCTGTTAACCTCATTTTCTGTTGGTGAAACTTTACAGATGCTGCAGCAGCAGGAAGGTGGCAGCTCGGACGACTTTTAAACGTCGGCAAAATCAAGAATCTCAATACATAACCTGTCTACACATCATGGGGAGGACGAGGACAGTTACCAGTTTTTGTGCACTGCGCGCTGAAGAACCAGCGCACTCGTCGCTTTGCTGGTTCTTCGCGTACGGAGGGTGAAGCACGGCTCTGGCATGATTTGCGAAGCACTTCGCGACATTTTCCTCATCTGTATCTGTCTCTGTCTTCCTCGTGGACTGAACACTGTTTAGTTCCGGATCATCAGTTGGCGACAAGTGGAGCGCAAACCGCTGCATCGATGTACAGTTGATATACAGAGGATCACACTTAGAAGATGACCGTCTTCTCCTTGTCCTTGAAAATAAGTCGCAACGGACTGCCAGTGTAGGGATGGAGCTCACGGATTGTGTTTTCGAGGAACCGCTGGTAGGAGAAATGGACCAAGTCGACGTCGTTGACGAAAAAGGTGAAAGACGGTACCTTCACCTTAGCTGGAATCGCATTGATTAGCACTTCGGTGATGGCCAGAGTCACAAACGAGATAGTTACCTTGAGTAGCGTAACGGATCTTGAGGTGTCTGCCATTCTTGGAAGGCGGACGATGTCGTGTATGTGCGCTCTCAAGTAATTTCATGAGAACTGAGGTTTTGATGAAATGATCTCGCTCTCGGGTAATCCGTATCGCTAAGTCGATCGTTTCGCGTACATTGATGCCGGTTTTGGCAGAACAGAACATGACAGGTACGTATTTCATGAACTTGAGCGTGTCCTGCACGTACCGCTCCCACTGCATACGTAATAATGTATTAGGGAGAGGTCTCATGGGAATGGTAAGGAATAGTCGTACCTTTTCCTTGCTCTCCTGAGACATGTCCCACTTGTTCACTATGACAATTGTAGTGGCCTTGCTGTCCACTATATGCTCGGCGATGCGCATGTCTTGGTCAGTGATACCTACGGATCTCCAACGTTAGCGTTTCTATTGCACGCCTTGATGAGACTGAGCGCACCTTGGGTGACATCGAGCAGCAGAAGCACGATGTCAGATCGGTTAATCGATTTGATGGCCCACAACACTGATGACCTCTCCAATCCTGCTCATCAAACGTCAGGGGTGGGTAGGATAGATGTACTGGCGTTCATTCGAACCTTTTACGTGGGTGGCTCTTCGGTTGATGCCCGCAGTATCGACGAGACGTATGGGCACGCCTGTACTCCGTGGGCCTGAATGCAGGGTCTGTGGTGAGCTTACTGTTGAGATAAACAAAGAATGGGCGGGCACACGTACTTTCCTGATGGGTGGTTATCTGTTTCTGAATTTCCCCAGCCTCTTCATGATCCTCCTCATCTTCATCGTCTTCATTATCTTCTTCGCTTTCCGCGTACTTATCTTCGATCTGATTCTCGTCCTCTAGCTGATGATGGGCGACAGCTTGACCGTCCTTGTGACCATTAGCTTCGTCGGATTCTTTTGCTGCACGCGCCGCAGACTTGACCTTTCGCTTCCGCTTTCGCGGCTTCTTTCCTTTCCAGAGGATAAGATGGTCCACCGCATCGTGGGTTGTTCCTGGAAGAGATTCCCTCTCTGTTAACCACTCAAACTACTGCTAATGTGTGAAGTCTGTCTTCTTACCAGCTACGTTGGTGACGATAACTCGCTTGCGCCCAAGAACTTGATTCAGGAACGAAGACTTACCAACGTTTGGACGTCCGACAATAGATATTGAGATACGCTTCTGTTGTTCGGCTTGCTCGTCTTCCTCATCAAGGGGAAACTTTTCTTCCAAGATGTCATAGAGTTTGTCCAGCAGCTCACCCGATCCTCTTCCGTGTATTGCCGATACGGGAATTGCAGGGCCCAATCCAAGTTGCCAGAAGTCATCAGGGTGGCCTGCACAATGAAATTCAGTGCCAGCGTTCAACCCAATCACCATCGCTGCACTCCATCATACCGGTGGGTCCCTCTCTGTTGCGCTCTTCCAGCTCCAGCATGAGTTCTGGGCTGTCGCACTTGTTGGCCACAAGGATGATATCCTTTTCCTTTGCATGGCTTCGGAGGAGACGAGCGATTTCCATGTCCTACACAATCACAAATTGCTGGATGAGCGACATCACCAGAAAGCATGGACAAAGCAGGCAAAGACCTTGCGTGTGATGCCCTCTCTGTAGTCAAAAAGAAAGAGGATAATGTCGGCTTCGTTGATGGCCACTAGGGCCTGCTCATGGATGAGTGGAGAAAAGAAGTCGCCAGTCCCGATCATTCCACCCGTGTCGACTACCTATGATGCAAGTGAGCTCCACAGGCCTTGTCATGTTGGCCAGAATGTACCATGATTGTGCGCCCAGAAATCTCACAGTGAGCGTACACCCGATCGCGCGTAGTGCCCGGCACAGGCGTGACGAGGCTCTTGTTCTGCCGGATTAGCCTGAGCATACAACACAGTCAATGATGACCATCAGAATCAGTCGCACACATCTGCAAATGACGGCCAGCGCGCACCGGTTGAAGAGAGTGGACTTGCCGCAGTTGGGCAGACCCACCAGCGCCACCACAGGATCGGGTGCTCCACCACCATAGTGTCGTGGCCTCTCCGCTGACTCCTTCCTTTGCTGTTCCGCTTCTGCTTTCTCCGCCACCGGAGCTCTGGTCGGACCGCTTCCCGTCGCGCCGGCGGACGCGGCCCGGTCACCTCTTCCTCCGCCACTACTTCGTTGGTTGCGCGCTCCACCGGTTCCTCTTGCCGTCCCTCCTGCTACTGCTGCTGATGATGATGATGCTGATGATGATGGCGGTGATGATGGTGATGACGGCTTCCCTCTGCCGCCCACCGGAGGTCGCTGGGACGCCTGAGATGCCATGCTCCTACTCCGAAGAAGGTGAAGTGGCAAGCCGCACGAAGAAGAAGAAGAACCTGAAGTGGTGGCCGCGGGGAAAACCAAAGGACATCGGCCAACCATCGTCCTGCTCCTGCTACCGCTGCCGAAGAAGAAGGAGGAGGAGAGGACACCTTCACCACCGTTCGGGTGTAGAAGGGGATACCGACCCATCGGCATGCCTCTGGACGATGGCAGGGGCCCCACCACAGCTGTGGTGCGCCGCCCTGCTCCCGCGGCAGCCGCCGCCCTTCTCATCTTTCTCTGCTCAGAAATGAAACGATTTGGGGAGATGGAAATGATTTCGAAAACATTTCATATTTTTTAAAAATTGAAATGATGGAAACATATTTCAAAAATAGCGAAATTGTTGTTTTCCTTCTCATCCCCATCTCAACTCAGATCTCATCCGGAGGAAGAAAAGAAGGATGGGACGTAAGCACAAGAAGGCCAAGACCGACACAAACGGCGCCACTGATTCTGCCAATGGCTCATCGACCTCTTCATCTTCATCTTCTTCATCTTCCTCATCTTCATCTTCTCAATCTCGGACATCGACCAAGCTGGCGGCAAAGCGGGCGAAGGTGCTGAGCTACGAGGCGGTGCTCGCCCCCAAGTCGGATCCGGTTAAAGGACATCAGGCCGCCAGGGCGCGCAAGGGCGAAGTGGCCGGGGAGCGGGTACGGGCGATCGCGACGCGGCTGCGGAAGGAGCACGACCCGAAGGAAATCGAGAGGAGGCAACAACTGGAAGAGGCCGCGCGCAACCGACCCATCACTTCTACCGAGGGATTGCGCGGGTCTCAGAAGACGGCCTTTGATGTCTGGGAGGAACCTCCGAGTGGTACCTTAACTCAATTTTAGTCCGTCGAATTTAGTTATCTCTAAGTTGAAATAATTTAGTAATATATTCTCAAATGAGTACTAAACTGACACTTGATCCAAAAACTTGCAGAGAAAGCTGTGGAGGAGTTGGTGAAGGAGAAGAGGCTGGCGCGAGAGTGGGTGGAACCGGGCATCGCCAAGCCCGTCAAGGTGCGCGCCTCTCCGCATGAAGCTGGTTTGCTGGCAAGCGAAAGACTCGCTGACATCACGTTGATGTTCTCTTTTTCTTGGTGATGGTGAATGCTGTCTCGACTTTAATTTGATCGAACAGCCGCCCAAGGGTCTGCATGACCGGCAGCACCCGACGACAGTACCTGCGGTGGAGGTTCCCGCACCAGGTAACTCGTACCGACCGACGTACGAGGATCATCAAGATGTGCTGGGCGAGGTTGTCGCCAAACGACTGCTCCGAAGAGAGGAGAGACAGCGTATAGAGCGAACAGTTCGTCCGATCCAACAAGGCTTAAAGCGAAAGCGCAATGTACGTGCTCATGAGATCTGACGCAAAAGTTGTACACCGCTGCTGCTGAGTTATGCTCATGATTTCGATGCCATGTACAGAACATCCAAGAGTATCTTGCAGGCCTGGAGGACATCCTGGGCATTGAAAAGAAGGAAGTCGACGTTAAGGAAGAACCTGAGCAGGAGGATCTGTCTGTCAGGCGCAAAAGGAAGTTGCCCAGCGCTAGCAGCCGGTGGTCCTCGAAACTGTCGAGATCAGAGCGCAATAAGCTCAAGAAACGAGAGAATCGACGCAAGACAAAGAAATACAAGCGTTTACTGCAGAAGCGAAGGAGGGAGATGGAAGCCATTCCCGAGATTGCACAGCATATTGAAGAGCGTGAGGAAGAGCACAAGGCGCAGCTCGAAATCAGGCGAATGGAGAAAGCTGAGAATGAGGGCAAAACGAAGGCTCTCAGCCGCTACGCTTTTGCTAAGCAGCCTATGCCCTACCTCCTCACCGAGGAGCTGCCACAGTCGTTGCGCCACCTCATGTTACCTGACTACAATCCATTCAAGGAGCGCTTCATGTCCTTGCAGAAACGCAACCTCATCGAAGCCCGAGTCCCCGCTGCGTACGTCCACTCTTCTTTTCTTGCTATCTTAACACAGGACTCATGCTGTCTGCGCATCCATGCAGGCGGGCACGGCGGGTGCGCGTCAAGTACTACGAGCCCTTGTACTCCAAGGTGGACTGGGATCGTGGTACTCCGTCCTCGTAAGTCAAGAGAACGTATCTATTCTTCACGTTATGATCTGTTGGGCATCTCACTGCATAATGAAGGATCATCAATTCCCTCCATGTGACTGTGATATGAAAGTGCAAGTGCTCAGTGGACGGACAATCCGGGACAAGCGCCGGTTCGTTTAAGTGCACAATGAGCTGCCCCGTGGCTTGGCTTCGTTGGCATGTTTCAGTGATAGCTGAATACTTGACACAAAATTAGGGAGTCCGCCCACGATAAGAGGACTCTGGAAGACACCCAAGGCGGTTACCGATGAGCGTTTCTTCGCTGTCTAAGCGATGCCACCGCTCTTCTTGGGCTTGTACTTCTTCATCTCCACAAGTTCGCGCTCGATCCACCACATGCCGCCCTTGGGAGAACCCTCTCCACCCGCCTTCTGAGCCTTCCTCACGGCAGCCTCCGCCGAGAGCAGCGCGCGGTTGAGATCGGTAAAGTCAGTTGTGGCCATCAGCTGGGCGAGCTCGTTCTTAGCTTGCACAGCCTTGACGCCAGAGCCTGACTCCGCAGCCTGCTCGAGCGCAGTTTTCTTCGTCTCGATCTTGTTGATCTCTGCTTGGGCCTCCTTCAATGCCTGCCTGGCCTTGTGAAGCTCCACGTTGTCGCCCTGCGGGCGGGAAATGAGCTCATGCACGGTAACGCGGTACTTCACTACGAGAAGCTCGATAAGGCTGAGCTTCTTGTTGCGGATGATGTTCAGTTCCCTCAGGACCTCTCGGAGATGAACCACGGTGGTGATCTCGCCAATAGACTCGAGGAATCGGTGCGCGCTGAACTCATCAAGCTCGTTGCCCTCAGCCTTCTTCGCGTCATCCAGGCTTGTCATCTTCTGAACGTACTGCCAGATCTGCTCGGCTTCGCTGGAGTGCTCAGGCCAGAAGGCGTTGAGGAAGAACACGGCCTGATCCTTGTAGGGCATGGAAATAACCTCCTTGAACTTAGCAGAGTCACCCATCTTCGATCGATCTTGTCCACTGAGGTAGCGGTTGTCTACGTTGGTTTGCTGATGCCCGTTCGTTCGCCAAAATCACAGGTCTTGCGAAAAGGCACCCCTACCTAATAAAGAACACAACTTAAAAGGAAATATGTGACGTTGTTTCAAAAGCATCTTCATATTTCGCAAATTTTGTGCAACCGGAAAGGTCCTACGATCATGGAAGCGCACAAAGGTATTAATGTAATTTATTTTTATTTTTGTCTTTCATCGATCTTTAAATAAAACCCCTTTGCTAATTTAGGAATTTATGTTTTTTATTTTATTTTATAAATCTAATCAAACGCGCAGGTGAAGATGAGGCGTGGCTAGGGAGGATGCGCCGGGCCTATCGGGCGATGCTGCCGGCAGCGGCGCTGGTGGATGCGTGCCTCCATGGATGGACCTCTGCCTCAGCTCCGGAGAACAGCAGCTGCTGCCCTTCGCAGATGACGATCGACCGACAGGAGCGTCTCTACAACGAGGCACGCGCACGACACACCATCAGACCTATGCTGATGTATTCTGATGGATTGAAGGAAAGGACTTACGTTGTAGGCAATGATGTTGTGGATGGTGGAATGTGTACAGGTCATCAGCGATGATGTGTGCAAACGATTCCCGCCGTCTGCTGCGTACCGCAAGCGCTTTCTGAAGAGTCTGATCGATGTCATTCAGGAACAGGATGAGGTAACCCGCGATGGCATAACGGATCCACAGTGAAGTTGATGTATTGCTGATGATGACGGCAGGAGGTGTATGAACCGTTGCTGGAGACCTACATGGAGCTTTTGCAGGTTCGTGACGAACGGTAGGTCTCAGTGAATTCATCGCGTGCTGTTTCTCTAGAGTAATCATACTTTGTTTGTAGTGAAGCGTGCTACAAAACCTATTCGTTCCCGATCGATCAAGAGGAGAAGACAGTAACCATCAAGATAGCACAAGAGTTCCATGTGGTCGGGCTTGCCGAGTGGGAGGCGGGATTCTATCTTGCTGAGTTCATACTGGCTCATCCAGGTTGGTGCACCGGCTGAATCCCACTGCTGGGTGCTGACAATTGTTATCGGAACGGAAGGAATGTTTAGAAGCAAAGCGTGCTTGGAGCTTGGCTCCGGAATCGGTTTGACAGGGCTAGTGCTGGCTGCAGTGGGCCCCAAGCGGGTGATCCTGACAGATTATCTTGAGGACCCAGTTCTAACCAACCTTCGGCTGAACGTTCAGAATAGTACGTGCCTCTTCTCCCGATGAACGAAGACTAATGCTCGATTGCAGGCGGTTACGAGGCTTGCACACTCCGACCACCAGACGCACCTGGTTCGACTGCTCAATAATTCCCATCAGAAAGAGTCTAATCATGGTACAGACAAGCAGGACGGTAAGCTGGAGGTAAATGTAGAGCAGCTCGATTGGCTCGATTTCAATGAGGAACAGCTCGCTCGATATCAGCCGGAATGCATCATCGCAGCCGATGTTGTACGTACTTGGTTTTGCTGTAAGTGGTTGGTTTCCCACATCGTAACCGTACCGTTAGCTGTACGATCCAGGGTTGGTAGACGCCTGTCTCCACGTTGTTTCGTGCCTGCTTCGCCAGAACTCTAACTGCATTGCCCTGATAGCCTCTACCATCCGTAACGAAAAGACATTCGCTCACTTCCTAACAAAAGCACCTCAAATGGGACTGGAAATCGGCACCGTATCGCTTCACGCCTCTCCGTCCTCCCTGCTCGCTGCCCTTCCCTTTTCTTTGCCGCCAACGGCTTCATTGGGACCAAGCCCTTCATCTGTCCCTTGCATCGATATGCCTTCGATCCCTCAAGTTTTTCCCTACGCGCGCGAGAACAAGATCATCGTCATCAACTCCATCCGCTTGCGACTGCCGTGAAGCAAAAATACAAGTTTGAGATTCCGCAGTAGTTGTTTCAAAGATTTTCATAAATTTCAAACGTGGCATCTCAGGAATGCGTATCCTACGTAAGAGAAGAGCTGCTCAAAGCGTGAGGAGACCGTGTTCGCGTTCTCTAGAAAATCCATTTCAAGTAAAATCCAAAGCCCAAATCCGAGCAGATTGCCTGCGCGAGTAGCGCTTCTTCATTCGCCTCTTCCTCAATCCCTTTTTTTCCCAACGTAGGAGAGATCTACGCGATGGCATCAGACGGGGACTACACGGCGGTGCTCAGCGAGCCGGACATCGAGAATGAGAGCCTGCTGGCCCAAGAGACAGAGTTCCCTGCGAACGACTACGTACGCAAGAAGAACTGGCCCGTGTGCAAGGTACCACCCCGTCTTTCGAAGCCCTTTTTCATGTTGAATGATGCCACGTGTCTTCTTTGGCAATTGCTCTACAAAATCTGAGATGGATGGTCAAACGCCTAATTATTTTATTCACACGTAGCCGATGATCTACCACAACATCATTCGTGACATCGATGACCCTTCGCTACGGCATGTGGTGAGGATCGCGTACTACCAGTGGTATGGTACGTGTGGAACAGTAGCGCTGTTGTGCTTGATACCATAGAGACTAATACGTTAGGTGTGTCACGGGAACAGTGCTTTGTCTTGGGTTCATCATCAATACGCTGGCTGTCGCGGCTGCCTTCTTCTCCATCAGCGAAGCGCACTGGTACGACTGAACCTGCTCCTCGACTTACTCACCCTAACCGTGAATCGTCCCCGACCTTCATCGGTGCTGTTCGTGCAGGAGCAACTGGATCGGTCTTATTCTGTCTCTGACCTTTTTTGGTGTCTGTTGGCCTGCGTCCTTTGGTACTCTTCTTGTCCTGTGACGCACAGCCGCGTGTCATCTCATTGATCGACGTGTGATACAGTCGTCTACTACTACATGGCCTACGAGGGTGCACGGCTTAGGAGTTCCGTCAAGATGGGAAGCTTCTTCTGCTGCTTCCCTGCGCAGATCCTTCTCTGCGTCTGGTTCGCTCTGGGCATACCGAAAACCGGTGGCGGGTACCTATTCACGCACTTTGTTCTGGACATACTCGAAAGATTAATGGGAATCTTAGTGGCCTGGTGCTTCTTGTGCATGCCTGGGAAGCGGGGGAAATGGGAACGGCCGTGCTTAATATTGTCTCTCTCCTTGTCTGGGTGTTCCTCTGCATTTGTATGGTTCCCTCAGAGTGTCCTGCATATGTTGGCAACTCATAGTCTTCCTTACAGCTTCGAGCTACGTGCTGTACATGATGTGGCGAGCCTTCCGTCAAGCACGAGCTAACGCTCCGCAGCGCCCATCCACCGAGAGCACGTCAATCGGTATGCAACCTAAAGCTGCCTGCTCCTTTTCGCTATGTTAACTTGCCTCTCACCACTTCAGAGGATGATGATGCAAGAGACTCATTCATTGATAGTACCGGGCTATTCTGAATTCAATGTGATTGCGCTCGCTAACATCTGTACGTTTTTAGTTGATGAGGAGGTTGCCGCAGCCCAGGCCAGGGAAGCGCAGTCGTCTAGCTCAGCCGCGCCCTCTACTTCAACATTCTCAAACTGGGGCGTGCCTGCCAAGCTCAATCTTTCGTTGAACCTTCCCTCCAAGCGGGAAAAGGCCGCTGAAACCCAACCGGTACCATCCTTCGCAACTCATCATGTTGGCTTTAAATTGCTAACCCCTCGCTAGGAGCCGAATCCCCCTGCTCCCGCTGCGGCACCTACTCAAAGCTATGACCTGCCCGCTAACTTCCTCGAGTAGACAATCATCAAGCTAGCCACTGAGCTCTGAACACTGTTCTCTCTAATTTTGATTTTGTTTTGTTGATAGACACTCCAATCTTGATCTGGGTTCTTATCCCAACAAGCATCCCACAGTGCCCCTGGGGAGGAGTTCAGAGTTGAGGTACATTCATGGTGGTGACGCCGAGGATGAAGCATGAGTCGAGGGCAAGAAAGCGCGCAGATCGTGCAGAAGGTGTGCGGGGAGGTGCTGGAACGCCGCAGTCTCCAGCAGATCGGGTCGGGCAACAACACACGCTATGCAGGCCGCACGGAGCCTACGCGCATTATAACGTTCTGCGGCATCCAGCAGCTCTGCGACATTGTCCTCGGAGACAGCTCGCGCCACGACCTCTTCGCACATCATCTTCAATCTTTCGAGCATGTACTCTACACAGCACGCGGGTTCTCTCAGCGGATATCCGATGCAAGCGTTTGCAGCTGTGGTGCATCAATCAACTGCACGTACCATCGGCGGCTGTCAGCAGATCGACAGCATCATCGGGCTCCAAGGAAACCGTGTCGAAGTACAAGAACTGCCAAACGTTAGAGTTAGAGAGGATCGGAGGAAGGAAATAGCGAGAAAAGCGTCGGGCAACCTCCAAAAGCTTCCGGAAGACGGGATAGCTGTGGTGAGAAATGACGACCTCGCCCGTCCTGCTTTCACGCATACCGCTCCGCATCTGTGCTGCAAGTTTTGGACATCGTGCGGTTACGATGGCCCGGTTCTGTCGGTTGCACCAACTCGTGAGCTTTGGGCCGAACCTAAGCAGGCCTGAGTGTCGGACGTACCGCATGGATGCGACGATCGCCCAGGATGAAGATCAGGTCGCTGAAGTGGGGATTGTCGAAGAAGGAGCGCATGGCTATGCCCATCTCTGCTGCAAACGAGGACTGCACGTTCTCGATGTGGTTCGTCTGCGAAGTCACACACGCAGAAGAACAAGAGCAGAGAGATGAGGAGCGCGATCTGCGCATGAAGAGCTCGTTCGGAACATACCTCCAGAAAGTGGATGTCATCTAAACCTTGACCATAGTTACCACGACCGCTCCAGCCCGCGATGACGACCAGCTGAGTACCTGCCAAGTGGCCATCGAGACAACGCTTATGAGATTAGAGGAGGAGCGGGAAAAAGACCACAACAGAACTCTACCGAAGCGGCAGCCAGCGTGGTTGCGCCGAGGAAGCGGGAGAAGAGCGGCAGCAGGGATAGAGGGCTGCGTCGATGAGTAGGGCGACACAAGTGAATCGTCCGTCGTGAACTTCTGTTCGACCCAACGAAGACGGGGCTGCAAGCACAGGCACCAGGTGTCGTTAAGAGAGTAGGTCTGGCCTGCGGTCTTGGTGCGACCTCCGAACACGACGATCACTTCCTTGAGGCCAAAAGCTGGTGGTGACAAACGAAGGAGACGTCAAGTGCTTTGCATTAGAAGAGGAGTAGTAGGTACGTGTACCCTCAGGAAAGTGTTCAGCAATGTGACCCGATCGACGAGGAAACGGAGTGTCAGCGACGACTTGGACCCGTTCCCATTCCTGCAGCCGTTAGTGTGTCGTGGGATGATGAGGCATTGAATGAGCATCCACGTGGCAGGCAAGATTGCAGTTGAGACGACGTGCCCATGGCGATCGGTCCGTGTGCAGAGTGTAGACATCACCAAAGTATGTCTTCTTGTATCGTCTCGTTACGTCGAGGGCTTGAATGGACATGTGAAACCCGCCAATGATGTACACCTTACTGCCCACTTGTGTAGCCTTGTACATAAAAGAGGTGAAACCCCAACCAGAGGTCAGTTCGTGATCATCCCCTTGGGGAGGAAGAAGACGAAGAGGTGGTGCTTGTCGCGACCTCCTCTACCAGACGAGTTCCTCCTCTGAGTAACGAAAGCTGAGTACCGTGTGATTGGCTCTAGGACTAGGCGGCTGTCCTCGGGCCGAGTGCTGAGACCACTTGCGTGAATCTAGATCAAAGCTGACACAGCGAGAGCAGTTGGTCGGTTTAAATGACGTAGACTGAGGGACGTGGTGCGGTACCTGTAGAGCTTGTCGCTGTAGCTGATATGCCCGCTGGTACCTGCATTCACCACGAATTAGGCTCCTTTCTAACCATTTACCTGAAGCGCAACAGCGCATGGTTACCTCCCCAGACGATCAGCTGGCGGCCAATCAGTACGGTGGCATGGAAGAACAGAGTCGGTGGAGCTTCACTCCCTTCGGCAACTTCGATCTCGCTCCAACTCTCCGTGTCTGTGTCAAAGCAGTGGATAGCGGAAACCGTGCCATCGCCTGCAGCATGATCATCAACAGCACGAGTGTGAGTGCGAATCTACAGCTTACCGTCACCATCCACTGCAACAGAAAAACAAGAACATGACGTAGGATGGAGGCAGCAAGTACTCGAGGTGCCGCCATAGATATAGATTTGAGATCCGACAAGGGTGGCCGAGTGGAATGCACGAGCGATCAGCCCGTCCGTCGAGAATCGCCACCGACCGGTGACCGCATCCAGCACCAGCATCTCCGCCCCGCACTGCCCTCTGTCCTCACCCCACCCCCCAACAGCATCAGCATCAGCATGCCACCACAAAAAAAATAGAGATATATTTGAAGTGGCCATAAAAAATTAGTTTTTAAAAAACATTTTTAATTATTTTATGAAATATATTTTTACCTGTCGTCTACACCACCAAAGACGAAGCAGCGCGAACCGACGAGGGTGGCCGAGTGTCCCTCGCCAGCGGGCCAGGCGCGATCCTCTTCTTCGGCCACCACTCGACGTCGCTGCCACGGGCACGCCCACTGCTTGCCCGCCCCCACGTCTGCCTGATGGTCTGCAGTTTCATCAACCGAAGAACTGTGGAGTTCGGTCATCTCCATCGGACTCTGACTGACTGCTTCTGCCCCGTCCTCCTCCTCCTCCTCCTCCTCCTC
>CDEZ01017585.1:0-11241 GCA_000826365.1 Acanthamoeba royreba | reverse complement strand
CACCTCTTCGCTGATGTCCCTCGTACGCTTGAGAACATGGGGAAGCGTGGTAGCCGACAAGTGTATACAGTTGAGCACCGCCATGCGCACATCCCTGGCGAGAGGAAACAAGGTGAGTCACGCTCTGCACTCACATCGCAATGATGCACAGATTGGAGGCCTTAAGTACTTGCATGAGTCGGTGGCTAGGAGCCGAATGTACTGTGAGGTGACCGGGTCATCCTCTTCGCCGATCATCTGCAGGCGACCCAGGGCCTGCACGGCAGCCGCCCTGACATTGGGGAACTTGTCTTGTCCTCGCTTCAACATGCGGGAGAGCAGCTGCTCCCACAGGTCCTCACTGACGACACAGACACAATGACCACAAAGGTGAGTGATGACAGCTCTCTATGTAATGGACAAGAGCAGAGGTGAGAGAAGGAGAAGAGTGGGAGCATGTACTCAATCTCGGCCTCTTCATCGAGCTCGTGCATCATGTGCGCGATGATATCAGTTGCTCGGAATCGCACGGCTTTGTCCTTGGCATCGGAAACATCGAGCAGATGTCGAATGAGGGACATGAAGAGGGATGGCCGTTCCTCGCCTTGGCCCTTTTGCTGCGCGGGGCTGGTCACGAATCCCACGATGAATTGGCACAGCCGCTCGACGGCGGGCTCGCGCTTCCACACCACCAGCACCTGATTGACGTGCGAGATGAACTCTTCCTGAAATCCCTCGGCATCTTGCGCCTGCAATTCGAGGCAGCTCTGCCATCCCCGCTTGTGCGCCGAGATCGTGCGTTGGCAAGCATCGAACACCTCGGCCAAGGGCGTCAAGTTGCCGCTACTGGCCGCCAATTTCTTCTTGGCCTGCCGTACCATCCTCCTCTTGACCCTCTCTTCGTGTAGAACGAGGATACGAGTAATCGTGCTCACACGATGTCGATTTGATCTTCCTCTATAATTAGGTGGATAATGGCTCCCTGTGCTCCACTTCAATACTACCCTGAAGATTTGTACGATTTGGCCTGCTGCGTTTTCGCGCCAAAACTCAGGTCTAATGTTTATGAAATATTTCAAGAATGAGGGTCATTCGGATTTGTTGTCGACTGCGAACCCATTGACTCTGGGCGCTGATGATGGATGGGGGGTCGAGTACCGCTTCGGGCAATGCCAGCCCAGGACCGAGTGGATTTCGTGGCCCCTCGTCCGAATCGTCCTCAGAAGGTGCTCACCTCCCCATTTTT
Source organism: Acanthamoeba royreba (assembly GCA_000826365.1). NCBI lineage: Eukaryota > Discosea > Longamoebia > Acanthamoebidae > Acanthamoeba > Acanthamoeba royreba. The sequence continues at coordinate 10,016 of CDEZ01017585.1, read as the reverse complement.
TCAAAACAAGCATTTTCTATCAATTTGTAGAAAACAACAATTAATTACTTTGTATAAACTCTTCCATAAAAGAATTTTTCTTCTTCCGATTTGTTGTAATCTTTTATTAAATCTTTTATCAGAGGTGATGGTGCCGCGACAGCAATGGCAGCCGCGAGTACTTCGAAAGCACCCGGAAGTGCTGGAGATGCGAGAAAGACTGCGGGGCGTCACAGGGCAGTCTTCGTTCGGACGCCTCATCAACGCGGCGCGTACTGAGGTGAAGGAGACTCTTTCTCACCACAACATGCTTCAGGTATACCTGACCAGTTAGACAGAGCTGACCATCTTTACTGATACACGCGACTGTTGTCCACCCTCACTTGCAGCTGCTTTACTTGTTCCTACAAGAGGAAGGGCTGAACGAGACGCTCAAGACGCTTCAACACGAGTCCACTGTGCCTTGTACGCGCCCTCGTTCAAGGACTGAGGATTCCGCGTTGTTTCTGCTTCATCAAATGCTCATCAGACCCCTTTTTCCCATCGTGTTCATGTTCTGCAACAGTCTGTAACAGTGAGGGCTTTCCTGAGGGAACGCTAGCCGGCCTGCTACGGTTATCAGTGAAAGATCCGAAACGGCTATTTGAAGACAACGACCCTGGTAAACCCTCTTGGTCGAACTCCTTTGGTTCCTGCATCTCGCTCATACCCCACCTTTCATCCCAGAGGGCGAAGATGATGATACTGAAGTAATGGTATATGACTATGTGCCTGCGGCTTCATTCGACAATGGTACGCCATAACATGCTTCTTCCGACAGCTCTTACGTTCACTGAGCGTATTACATGCTTCAGAAACGGAGAACGAGGAAGACAAAGGGCTTGACTCTGAGAGCGGCCTTAACGATCTTGTCATTGATCCCAGCACGAAGGAGGTCATATCCGGCACTCTCAATGGCCTCGTCGCGTGGCTTACATCAACTTCCAACCCTGGTACCTCTTCTTCATCAGGTTTTTTCATATGAATCTCCGTACTCATCGTTCATTCTCTTCATGCAGACCTCAACTTCAGAAAGATATTTCTCCTCACTTACCAGTCACTCACTACACCGGAGACGCTGCTCCACAAGCTAATCCAGCGTTACCATGCTGTGGACGCGCTTGGAGGCGAAGAGAAGAAACAGATTCATCAGGTAGGAATTCTTTTACACGCTCTTCATGCTTTCCCGCTAATTACGTCATTCTGCAGCGCATATTTACGGTCACCAAGTATTGGATTCAACATCACGAGACTGACTGGGGCGAGAAGCTTATTTCTAATCTCAACGGCTTTATAGACAACATTCTTGTAGCTGATGGGTATGGCCTCCTTCATGGCGAATCAGTTGGAATGAGCCAAATTTTAATCCTGCTATCCATCAGATATACTAGCATGGCCAAGCAGCTACGTAATGCTATAGCCAAGATGGAGAGTAAAACTGAGAAACAGGATGCTGTTACCTACGCAGCTACGCCTGAACCCAAGGTGCCCAAGAATATCTTTTCGCCCAGCCTCACTCTGGATGATGTAGACGAGGAGGAGATTGCCCGACAGCTCACGCTGATAGAATTTGAGGTACATTCAATCAACTTGTGACTCTACCTGCTCTACTTATCAATCACTTTCTACCATAGTACTATGCCGCTATCAAATCACCCGAGTTGTTACAGAAGCGCGGTGTTGAAGAGGACTCTGCGGAGTGGGGGCCGAACGTCAACGCAATGTTGAAGGTACGACCTACTTAAACTGTATGTTGGTTCTTCGTTCTCACAAAGCTTTATCAATAGCGGTTCAATGATGTCGCACGATGGGTGTCGACCTCTATCCTTGATGCGCCCAATCTTAAACAACGCGCAAAGGTGTTCTCGCGCTTCATCCGTATCGGGGATGTACGTTCTTCATTCACTCTGATATGAGCACATCACTGATCGGCGTCCGCTGAATCCTGTCTTCAATATACCACAGCATCTGCGGCGGCAAAACAACTTCAACGGCTTGGCGGCCGTAGTCGCTGGAGTCAGCAACTCATCAGTGCACCGTCTTCGCTTCACACGTCGCGAACTACCTCGAGAGCAGCAAAAGGTCCCCTATCTCATCACATTCGTACATCCCATTTCGACAGAACATCTCATGGACGTGCGCGCAGGTACTGGAGGACTTGGAGAGATTCATGAGCCCAGAGAACTCCTATGCCAACTACCGCGCTAGCTTCAGGAAGGCGCGGCCTCCCTGCATCCCCTTCTTGTACGACCCTCTCTTGGCCTTGCCACCGCAGTCAGGTGCGCACCTGACATGACTGCACGCCGGCAGGGGTGTGCACTTGAGGGACCTGGCACTGGTGGAGGAAGCAAATAGGAGCTACGATGATGAGGCGAGCAGACGAGGCCAGGTGGACTTTGTGCGGTGCCGCTGCGTGTGGAGCATCATCGTCGACCTGCTCCGCTTTCAGCCGCTGCCGTTCAACTTCCACCGCGTCCACCAGATCGCCTCTTTCCTCGTCACTTTCTCAGCAAAGGAGATCTCGGACGAGGAAATGTTCCTCCTATCCTTCACCGCCGAGCCCAAGAACTTCGACAACCTCGTATGACATTCATTTGTATCATATCATGTACCCTTTGAAATTAAACCGCCAAAAATCTCCCAAAAACGTAGTTGTCTCGTTCGCGAGATGAGATGTGAGCAACTTTGCGTTTATTGCTCTTTTATATGCCCATATGTACTCTGTACTCCGTTCAGATGTCGGTGACGGTGAGACCTGCAAAAGGGTAGGAAAAATATTATAAGTCAACATGCCGGCAGGGTGATAAATTGAGGTGAACAAACCAGGGGGCAGGGACTGCTTGAGCTTGTCCACCTTATCGGCCTCCTTGACGACGAGAGTGTACAGGTAGCGAGAGCAGCGGACCTTGAACTTAGTGTTCCTCTTGTTCTTCTTGATCTTGACCCCTGTTGAAAGAAAGCCGATCAAGGGTCAGGGATGGATGATGCAAGGGCCACATCAAAATGGAATGAGATGAAGGAATGCGTACACTGGGCGTCCTTGCGCCTCGCGGTGAGGAGGAACTGCTTGATCTCCTTAATCTGCTTGGGCTGTGGGTGGGCAATACATCAACATCAGACTCCAATTCGAAAAAGATGGACCCGATGGAGGAAACCCATACCATGTTGAATCTTGACCCGGAAAGAGGGGACGGCCAAGGGAGGATAGCGAGGGAGGAAAAGGGGAGAAAGAAACCCAACTTTGCTGGCGCGAGTGGATATATCCCAGATCGCCCGGCAAGGCGGTGTGACAAGCTTTGAAAAATGATTGGCCATATATAAAGAATGAAAAGCATTCGTCGACAAAAAGTTTACCAGGACAAAGGTTTTTTCCAGCTTTGCGTCTTCTCCTTTCTCCCTCTTCCTTCCTCTCTATCCGCTAAAGCCGTCCGTCCAATCTCACAAGATGGTTCGTGTGATTTCTGCCCTCTGTGGCTTTGTGTGAGGTGGAAGGGAGGAGAGGACCGCAGTGATGATGGAAGAAGAGGAGAGGGGCAGACTCTGCCATTCGCATTTTAAAATTTGCATGCATTGACTTTGCCCATTTTGTTCCACATTTGCAGGTGCAGCGTCTTACCTACCGCAGGAGGCACTCCTACAAGACCTCCTCGAACATCACCCGTGTGGTCAAGACCCCCGGTGGCCGCCTTGCCCTCCAGTACAGAAAGAAGAAGGCCAACGGTCCCAAGTGCGGTGACTGCGGCGTCAGCCTCCCCGGTGTACGTTCCTCCTTAATCATCGTCGTGATCATCATCACATGGCGGTGGCCTGTCCTGGAACATTGGCCTTACCTCTTTCCCATCGACTATGTAGATTGCCCACCTCAGGCCCAAGGAGTACGCCCGCATCTCCAAGCGCCAGAAGCACGTCACGCGCGCCTACGGCGGTTCGCGCTGCGCCACCTGCGTGCGTCAGAGGATCATTCGCGCCTTCCTCATCGAGGAGCAGAAGATCGTGAAGAAGGTCCTCAAGCAGCAGGCCAAGAAGTAAATGTGGCGGTATTTAATGGGTGCACCAGAGGCAATATATACTTTTCACAAATCCACCAGCTTGTCGTTTTTAATTATTTAATTATTTATTATTATTATTTCGCAAAGAGACAAATTGTATTTCAAATATTCAAAAAAGTAGCCGTCGGTTTCTATATATGGTAAGCAACCAGTGTCTCTCCAACGACAAGGAAGGGGTCTGGCCAACGTAACGTTTCGGTACAGAAGAAAGGACGGTGGGGGTGAGGTGCGCATGAGTCGATGCGTTCTTAGAACAACAACAACAACACCCTAAGGGTTGGACTTGAAGACGACGACAACAAAAGCAACACTTACGAGAGATGGAGGCGCCCGAATCGGCAGCAGTCCCACGAGAAGGAACCGCGCCAGCCCCCTACCCGACACTGTCGGTAAGGGGCGATCATCATAGTGAACAGGCGTGGGACACGTCCTTCACTTCTACCTCAACCTCTGTTTCAACCTCAACCTCCCCTGCTATCCACCCATCTGCATCCTTCGTGTATTCATCTTCGCCCACGTCCTCTTCTTCTATTTCCCTTTCTCAATCTTCCTCTTCTTCTTCCAAAGCGGCTGCCGTATGGCTGTCCGCCACGGCCAGGCCTGATATGGAGAGACGAGCTTCCGATTCAGCCGCTGAAGAGCGGGTCATGTACTCAGCCCAGCAGCGGCTTCCCTACAGGACGGATGAGTTCGAGATGCCCCGCCGGCGCAGCAGCTCCTCGCCCATGGTTCTTGATGAAGGGGATGAGTTGGGTGAAGAGGAAGACGTGGAATTGCAGTCCATGCCTAGACGATCAACAGCGCCCGATGGCAGGGCGCCTCCTCGCCCATCCCCACTGACCACATCCGCTTCGGTTCGAAACACTCGTATGGGCTACAGTAAGGGAGTGGCGGAGCAACCTGCGACTATTCGCGCGTATAAGGTACCAGCCAGCGACAGATGGACCGGATCCATCTTCTACGGCCTTCCTCACTGGGCGCTTCACGCTGTGACCGCCCAGTGATGGTTGTGGTCGAGGCTGACTTCCATGTGCGCGTGAATGGAATGTAGATCAATAGGCTTTTCGGCGAGCGAGTGATATCTTCTTCTATCTACCCGTCTGCACACAAGGTTTCGCGGTACATCTTCGCTCTCTCGGACATAGTGGCAGCAATGGTGGTGATGAAACAGTTGTGAATGTGCTTACTGATGTCCTGTGCGTGAACACAGATTACTCGGAGAGAAGATTGACGTCAGGGAAGAGACCGGTACAATCGCGCTGGCCGATCAGCCAACTCATGTGAAGAGCTTCAAGGTCAACAAGATCCTGGGAACGAAGCTCCTATCGGCTCCTCACGGCTACGGCTACGCGTCGTCATCGACCCCGCCGGGCAGTGGACTCGCCGACGGTGCTCTCGTCGCATCAGTGGAACTTGAGGACGGCTCAGCCATCCTCTCACCCACATCGGTGTCGCCGCCATCAATGATGGCCTCGCCGGTCATCTCGCCATCGGCCGACCGACGAACTTCGACGATCGGCAGGAACAACAATCCCACGGACCTGCGGAAGAGGGAACATCGGTTGCATACGTTCTTCGGGGAGCGGTTTGACGTGGACGAGGCAGCCTACGTGGCGAGGATGAAGCTTCCTGTGCAAGACCTTGAACTGCTCGAAGGCCAGGAGCGCGTCGAGATCTCGCGTCAGCCAAGTACTCTCTTCCATTCCTTCTTGATCAGTTTGGATTGTCGCTCGTCTCACCACGACAACTCAGAAACCATCAAGGCAGAGAAGCTAGAACGCATCTTCGGCGAGAAGCTCGTCTTCCCCGAAGGGGAGGAACCTGTAGTAGAGGCACTCGACCTCCGGCATGCCAAAGGTGTGGTTGCCTTCCCAAAAGGTTCCGTCTCTGTGTCTCACCCCTCGTCCGTGTAATGCAGTCAAGCGAATGTTGGGTGAAAATATCGATGTGAGTGCGGAACGAGAAGCTGTGGCACTTGCCGAACAGCCACCACATGTTCGGAGCTATAAATGTACGAGATGCCGGTCATGATAGTGTGATCGATATGTGCGCATGGAGAACCGCAAGTCTGATCAAGGAGATTCTGCTTCATACAGTGAACAAGATGATGGGCGAGAAGGTCATCGAGTCCCGTGGAGGAGAAGGATGGATTCCAGGCACTGTTGTCGATAGTCGCAGGAGAACACATCACAAGATTCACAACTTCTTCGGCCAGCGGTTCGACGTCGATGATGTGCTCTACCTTGAGAAGATGCGGCTGCCTCTATCCAGGATCGAAGCCAGCGAGACCTACCCTGAACTGTACCATATCTCATCAAAGCGTCCATAACTGTTCATGCTCTCACACACATCTTCAGGGGAAGTCAGCCAGATCATGTGAAGATGGCCAAGCTACACTGGATCTTCGGGCGACGACCTTCCCTTTCGCTCCACCCATCAGATCGCTTTGATGGTCCAGACATTCGAGTCCTTTCCTTCTCAGTAGTCACTCAACTTTTGACCAAAGTGAAGAGCGAGGCACGTAGTAGCTCATCAGCATCACCACTACTAACCCTGGACGATGAGATGAGCCTTGTACGCTTACCCTCTATATGATCCTTCAGGGCAAGAGGAAGAACATGCTGCCGATTGTGGGTGAAATCGATAACTTGTTGTTCCTTTTGGTTTCGTTACGAGGAAGCTCTATTCAAGATGGCGAAACGGCACTCAAGATTGGTACGTCCTTGCTCTCACAGACATCCGTGAAGAGGCGTTAGGCTGATGAATGTTGAATGGTGATTGTTTGTGTGCAGTGCTTAATAACATCTTCAATCGAGCACACGAGCTCCGATTACAGATGAGGGATTCACAGAGTGGGTCGTGGGAGAGCACTACAGAACCGGCATGGTCCTCTAGTAGCGTCGCAACGACGACCACAGCGATGCGAGAGGCCGGGGAGAAAAAGCAAGAGGAGGAGAAGAAGAAAGTGCAGGAGGTGGAAGACGTGGATGAAGAAGGAGCAGTTGAAGATACCGAGGAAGAGGAGGACGAGCTCAAGAGAAGACGGAAGATCAGGGAGGGCAAGATGATAGGTAACTTGCACTCAGGAAGTGAGTGTGAGCAGCATCATTCCGTATCCGTGACTTCTGGAGTAGAGACAGATGGCTTGGAACCAAGTGCGGAGAACCCAAGCCTGCAACAGAAGCGAAGAAGTACTTTCTTTCCCCTTTCGGAGCTAAACCGATGCACAGAGCAGCATTCTCATTAGTGAATGCAAAATTCAGGCTCGACTAACAAGAAACGAGGGAAGAAGAAGAACAAGAAGAAGACGCAAGGGGCCTCCAAGAACAGTTCACCATCAACCACTACAGAAAGCACTGCTGTGTTAAAGTCCTCCCCGATCATCTTACTCAGCCCGAATGAAGAGAGCGAAGGAACAGAGGAGGACTCAAGTCAGCCGGGTGACTCGGACAGCCCGGAAGTGAGAGACGCTAAACCGAGGAGCCGAAAGGGCCGACGTAAGAAGAAGAGCATGAGTGTCAAGCTAGCCAAGGACAGTGGTGGCCCTGCTCCTCACGAGGCCAACACCGAATCCCAAAATGCCTCTACGGCAACTCGAACGCAAAGATCAGGATCGTGGGTTGCTGCTCTTGCCTCGCCACGTCCACATCCGTCACCTCGATCAGGTACTGCGGGAGGGTGGGAATGCTCAGGTCATTGAGGTGTTGTTCATTGATCATCATCATCCTCAGGAGATCGGCAATCCCTGCCCCTATCCGTCATGGCATCGCCCCGAATGCTGGCGCGGCTAGAGGAACGGACCTCTCTCCAAGAGACCAGTTGCCCTCTCTTCGAGTCCACGCCTACTACACACGCGTCTCCACAAGAGGAAAAGCCCACTCCTGCCGATCGTGCTTGACATCGATCGATCATGCACTCCGTTTGAGGCGTACACCACATGTATAGACGAGAGCATCACGTTTCGTGTTGAGCTGTGTACACGAATTAGATTGTACCATGAAACTACCCCAACAAGCTCCGCAAGCCTTGTCCACGAGACACGTAGTGTGGGTGGAGTGGGTCAGCAAAGCGCATGAGCAAATGCTGGTACAGAGGAAGAAGTGGAAGGAAGTCGATGACGTAGGTGGCCAGGAGCTAGAAGGAGAGGGAAGGGCTGAATGTATCTTAGAAAATTTATTTATTTTAATTCCACAATCATTTGTTAAATGGTAGAATGATGATGAAGATGAACCGACACTGCCACCGCTGCACAAGATACCTCCTCCCGATTTAATGTATGTAGAAGTTCCACGGCCGAAGTGGGTCGTCGCTCGTCGTGCGTCGAGTGAGTGCAGGCAGATCATCTCAAAAAGGGTTCGATCCGGTTTCCTCGCACGCCGATGAGGTATATCCCCTTCCTTGGTCGCACGCGCACGTTCCGCTCCGCCTCGCTCCTCTCGCTCTCCGCCACCCTTCGCTCTTTGCACAAATAATGAAAACAAACACTCGCGCCAGTCCACATCCTCGACCTTGGCTAACGCTGAGGCCTTGGAGCATGACAACGCAAGATGAATTCACACGCTCGAATCGCGCTTACAAGACCTTGTCGGCCTTGCCGTAATAGCGATTCACGAACGCCACCTGCAGCAGAGCATTAATCACCCAGCTCACCAAGACATCGAACGGGCCGGGTGGTAGGCGAACCTTATTGCCCGAGATGTCAGGGTACTCGTTCTGAGGGTAGAACTTGAGGATCTGAAGCTCATCGAGGGCCTTCCTCTCCTCGGGAGAGATCTCGTCCATCTTGGCTCTCCAGGCAACCTTCTCCGCTTTGATTCTCCGCTTCTCGGCGTTGACTGTGTCGGTGATGGTCTTCTGAAGCGCCTCGAGCTTGTCAGTGTCCTTCTCGGGGTCGAGGTCGTTGTCCTTCAGCACGCCAGCTGCGATTTCCTGTGGAACAAAAGAAGCTTAGTATGGAACATCACTTAATAGATTTAAGATAGTATCATGTAGATGAATGATGGCACTTGATTCCCCACAGAAGATTCAAGTCTCAGTTAAAACTGAATCTTCCCAAGAGGAGCAAGCATTATGAAGCATCCTTCGCTATTGCGCGGCATCTAGCCTCTCGCTGATAAGTGAAAACGAGATGCTTGCGTTGCCCGCGCATGTCCCCACAGGACTCATTATGGAGAGGAGTGGAGAGTCTACGTACTTCGATGTCATCCATCTCCCAGTCGAACTCGAATGTAGCGCCCTTGCCGTTGACCTCTGTGACGACATTGACAATGGTGTCGTTGTGGGGCTCCTCTTGCGCGCGAGGCAAGAAAATGTAGGGAAGAGCGAAGTTGAACTTGACGAGATCCTCCTCCTTCATGCGGTGCAAGCCTTCCCTTCTTTGTGAGGTCTTGAGGAAGAAGGCACGGGGAATCACACTCCTCGGGTCTTGCCTAATGATACATTAAGTTGTGATGAGTTACAAGATAGAGACAAAAACAGGTGAGAAAACGCACTTCCACTCAGCCTTGGGGATGTAGGGGACCCAGTCCATCTTGAGCTCCTTCATGGGAACGAACTCCTCTTCAACCTTCTGCACTGACTTGATGCCGAGCTTGGCGGGCGGGGGCAGAGATGAGACGACGGCCACGATGGCGGGAATGGGCACCACACGGTCCTTGTCTCCGAACCTCACGAGCTGGGCTGTATTGGCACACTTAGGGTCAGTATAGGTCCGATGGACAGGTCTCAACCTCAATCGTTGCTTCATGAGATCTCACTGACGAGATCGAGGAAGAGATTCCAAAGATGGAGGTGTGGTCGTGCGGGGAGGTCGTACGCTCAGTGACGCCAAAGAGGTAGACGGGGTGTTTAGATCCGGCCTCGTAGAGGGAACCGCCCTCCTCGAGGGCCTCCTTGAGGTGATTGAAGTCCCAATCGACATCAAAGACAGAGTCGTAGTTCTCCCACTCG
>CDEZ01017575.1:0-29470 GCA_000826365.1 Acanthamoeba royreba | reverse complement strand
AGCATGGCGGGGACTGGGAGAGAGGCTGGTCTGGCTATGGCTGCGCAGCGTGACGGTCGAATCATCCTTGGCTCGCTCCCCCACACGCTTCGTGCGTGTAGATGAAGTTGAGGAGAACAGAACTGCTTGTGTCGTGGTAGTGGTGGTGGTGGTGGTGGGCTGTACATCGACAGTCGATGAGCGGTAAAAAGAACCGTCAGCCGAAGTCTTCCTGCGCTGTCTCGATGGAATAATAGGCAGTCGCAGTGAAAAGGGCTCCCTTCCGCTCTCTGTCTTCTTCGAGCTGTTGCCTTGCTCTTCGCTCTTCTCCTTCTTCTCCTTGTCTTCCTCCTTCTTTCCCTTCTTCTCCTTGTCTTCCTCTTTCTTGTCCTTCTCGTCGCGTTCTCGTCGCGGGTAAGTGAAGAGAAGCGTAGGTGACCGTCCCTTCCCGGATCGTGGAGACTTGACCTTGTCGATCTTGTTGGACTCCTTGCCCTCATCGCTCTTCTCCTTCTTCTCCTCCTTTTCCTTGGACACCTCTTCCTTCTCCATATCGCTTTCCACAGCCGTGCCAGCGGCCTTGAGCGTCTCTTTCCGCTCGCGCTTGGCCTTCTTCTTCTTCTCCTTCTTCTCTTTCTTCTCCTTCTTCTCCTTCTTCTCGGCCTTTTGCTGCTCCGCGTCCAGTGCGTTCGCCGACCGCGTCTTGCGCAGCGCCTTGTCAGCCTCGCTGCTGCCCTCCTCGCTGCCTTCGCCGGACAACTCGAGGACCTCCTCCGCCGGCGGCTGCCGGTGCTCACCACTCCCACTCAGGCTGTTACTGCCGCCACTGCCGGCACCTTTGGTGGTCTTCTTCTTCTCCCGAGACCGCGCCACCACCTTAGCAGCTCCACTCTCCTGCGGCACCAGCAACGTCACCGAGCCTCCTGCTCCTTGACCGTTCTGAGCCGGTGGGTCCATCATCTGTATTTATAGATGTCCTGACTTGATCCTGACCCTCTTGAAGATGTCGTTGATGTCCAATTCGCTGCTATTGATGATGTTTGATGTTGGCCGATTAATTAATTGATTGAAGATTGATTTATGGTCCTACACGAATACAAAGGAGATGAGAACATGTCAGATTAACGGCAGCAGCAGATAAAACAAATTTTAAAATTACCACGTAGAGCCAAGAATTATCCAAATGGGGAAAATAAACAAAGGCAAAAGAAAATGTCAAAGGAGAAGGAAGGCTAAATGCAAAAAGATGGATTGAAAAACGTTTGTTATGTCCGGGCAACCTGTGTAACTTGGGAACAGAAGTAGAAGTGCTGGTGTTGATGTGGGAAACTGGAGGTGAAAAGAACAAGTGGTGGGAGGTGGAGGTTGGTACCTCAGCTCTCTCTCCTACTTGACTTGGGGAATAGAAGACACCAAGGGAGAAGAGAAGAGAAAGAGGAGGAAAAAAATATAAAGTCAGCGCACAGCGGTGAAACTGGCGTAGAGGGCGCGTATTTGTCTTCGTCGCAGTGTCACAGCGCGATAAAGGAAGACGCGAAACCAAATAGCGAAAGAGACCAAAAAGAAACGTTGGGCGATTGTTGGAACGCAAGGAATTCATCAAACGCAAAATCTCCGTGCGGCGGTGTTTGTGCCGAAAACTCCTTATTCGGAGGAATGATAACAATGGCGCGTTTTGGTTTCGCAAACCATTTGGAAGAAGTTTAAACTTCTGGGCAGGGATTTTCGCCGCCAAGCAGGCGCCATCCAGCCGAAGGTATGATGGTAATCAATCGAGATAGGTGTGGAAGTGTCGGTGCCTGTTGTTGACGAAAAAGGCATGAGGTACACGTTCATCCCAGTTTGTACACCAGCTGCACCTGTTGGCGATTCAGCCTGCAACACACAACCTATCAAGAGAGAAGATGACTACGCAGAGCCAGAGCGATACGGCCCATATCATGCACCAGTGTCCGACCAGCACGTCGGAGAAGAAGATGATGGATTACCTGAGCGCCATCAACCAACAAAAGGCCCTCATGGACAGCTGTGCAGCTGCTCTGAGTGCATGCACTCTATGCTCGGCAAAGGCCACTGAAGAGGGACTTGACTGTCAGATGGTGCGTGGCACATGTGCACTCACTTTCCCTCCGCAAGTTCTCACCACTTCATCAATCCACGCAGCATTGCGGTACTTGCGCTCTCATGCTGGACGTGTCACTCAAGTACCTCGCAGCACGGTCTTCACACTGCGAGGACGTCGTAACACTCAGCGCCAAAATCGCCAAGAGCTGTGCCGATCACTGCGGCACGCATCAGAACCCGCACTGCCAGGAGTGCTCGCGTGCTTGCAGCAAGTGGGCCGAGGACGTCCACGACCTGCTCACCATGATCCGCACATGAATTGTTTTGCCCCAATTCCAAAAAAATCTTTTCTTTTCAGATCGCTAAAATACCATTCATTCCTGGACAAAGAAAAGAAAGGGAAAAAGAAAATGCGTTCCCACAATCGCAGTTTTGTCTGGAGGGCAATAAGAAGTGGGCGCGGACAACAGGAAAGGTATCTTTGCGCTTGGGGCAAAACACTGTGAAGTGACCTAATAGGGATCAGGTGTTTTTGCTGGTTGAAAACTACATCCAATGCCCCGGCTTACGACCTCACGGTCGGAAGCCAATTTTTGAAGGCCCTCCGGGGCCCCATCCTAACTAATAACAAATAAGAGAAAAAAGAACGAAGATGAGCGTCCTTCCTCTCACTTGGAAGAGAAGAGTGATAAGTGTAGGCGGAAGATGAGGTCCTTCCCTTCTTCCTCAAGTTGCTCCTTCTACCCTCTCTAACAACATACAATTACTAGCCTGCCTTCAACTCTACCATGTACTCTCTAAAGTGATGGTTATTCGAGCAAAATTGTGTGTCTGGCCAGCTGGACAGAGAAAGACAGGTCCAGGTCTACGTCACAGTCAAGGCATGTCGGCGCAAGGTGCCACCAGCGCTGCTTGCCACGGTGGTCTTGAGTTCAGCAGCAGCTGTCTGGGTTGTCTTGGTCTTCTTGAGAGTCACGCGAGCGACGTTGAGTGTGGTTGCGGACTCACTTCGGCCGGCTACGTAACTCTCGTTAAGCTTGGCCAGCAGATCAAACTTGTCTATCTTGACCTGCAACTTTGCGGCAGTCTTGATCAGTCGTTCTGCGTTGATGGATTCCTTCTGTAGATTGTTGAGAAGGAGCATGATGCCTTCATACGCCAGTGATTCCAGTTTCCCTGTGTTGATGACGAACGAGCAGAAAACATCAGAGGCGGAGGCAGATAAGCATCAAGCGTGGAGAGGGGTACCAGCAAACATGGACAACAAGGCCAGAGACACCGTGAGGAAGGCGATCTTGCCTTCATAGAAGAAGTAGTCCCACACACGCACTGCCACACCGAACGGAAGAGTTCGAAAGAGGGACATAACCCACTGCATTGAAGCCACAGTGAGTCACTTCTTAACTCTCAGACAACGTGGGTTGGAGTCTCGTGCCTTGGACATGTACGTGGAAGTCCTGATGCTTTGCTGCTGGAAGTGGTGATGAAGGCTTGGCATGAGACAGCGTAAGAGCTGATCTTGCAAATAAAACATCTGTTTACGTTTCGTAGTTTAGGATAACAAGAGTCAAGACTCTTCATTAGCAAGGTCATGACCGTACCTTCTTGAGACCAGGGCAGTCGGGTCTGTACACGTCCTCTAAGCCGTAGTCCCGAATCAGACTGTCCAAGATCCAGAATACCTCCTGTGTAAAGGTTGTCAATGGAGTGCACACATGTGTGAACCGCGTTCCATGTGCATTTGGATGCGTACCTCTTCGTCATCAATATACATGAGGAGGGTTGAGGTAATCACCGCCATTCCTTGGGTGTAGCCCACCACCGGATTATATACACTGTAGGCCTTGAGGACGGCGAAGAGTGACCTTTGCCTGGCAATAGGAGGACACTCAGGGAGTCAGTGATCCCTTAACATGGCGCTGCTGCCTGGGAGGAGGAGCTGGGTCGTACTTGGGGCCATATCTCTGACGGTAGAAGATATGGTCCCTATCCGTTCGTTCAATGTCCATGTCGATCTGCTTGATGAACTTGGAACCTTGCTTCCACTAAAGAAGAAGATACGATAGAATTAGTTCACGAACGAGAAGAATGAAGTAGATGATGGTGTGGATGTTACCGTGTCGTATATGCTGCCATCAGAATCACACTTTTGATATGCCTTGCAGAGCTTGGACCACACCTGACCTCGCAGCCTGTTGGGAATGCCCTTCACGATACGCTGCCTCAACTTCTTCTGATACTTGGGATCCACTTTACTCCCGCTATCGGGTCGTCCTGCATGGACTTTGTCCCATCGACCCAACATCTCTTTCCACTTCTTCTCGCGCTGTGCATCCTTCAGCTCCATCTTCTTTGCATGGGATGTTCTCTGTTAGAGTGGAACGTTAGTAAGTGACTCAGTGCAATGCAGCTCTAGTCTACGTACTCTGCTTCGGTTGGATTGCGTGGACACAGAGTTGGAGGAGCTATTCAGGGAGGTTGATGAGCTGTTCGAGTTCTTTCGGGATTGAGGCGGTTCAGGTATGACCCATCCGAACCGATCGATCTCCAACCCTTTATCCAGACGATGTCCCGGCATGTCGAGAGGGCCCTGGTAGTTGAGAAGAGCATCGGCTCCCTCCTTCTTCAGAAAAGCGGCACATTCCGAGTGTCCGTGCTGCTTCGCCAAGTCGTACGATGTCTTACCCTACATATGGATACAATATAGATTCCATCAACTCATAGCGCATCGACAAGTGGTGGCAAAGAATAAAGGTCCAAGGTACCTTGAAGTCGAGCCTATCTAGCGTGGCTCCGGATGCAAGTAACGCCACACACACATCCGTGTGTCCCCACCGGCAAGCAACATGAAGAGCAGTACGTCCTGATAGCGAAAGGATGAGAAAGACATCATCCTTTGGTAAAGAGATATGTATGCAGGGCTACCTTCCGTGTTTGGAATGTCTGGATCGATCATGCCATCCGAAAGCAGGATGTTGATGGCGAATAGATAGCCTTTGATCGCTGCCACGTGAAGAGCCGTGTTGCCGTCGTGGTTCGGTGCGTCAATCCATTGCCAGGCCGGAATGAATATCGACTGCTGAACGTTTGGCTTTG
This sequence comes from Acanthamoeba royreba, assembly GCA_000826365.1. Lineage (NCBI taxonomy): Eukaryota > Discosea > Longamoebia > Acanthamoebidae > Acanthamoeba > Acanthamoeba royreba. The sequence goes on along the minus strand of CDEZ01017575.1, from coordinate 24,331 downwards.
GATCAGGATTGTCTGCGCTTGAACTGCCCTCCGCTAGATTGGCGAAGGTATTGCTGATCGAACCGTCGACATGAAGATAAGACTGCTTGCGCCTCCTGTTCATCGGGGAAATGAAGTGGACATCGCCCGTGAGCGGATCTGGCAAGCCTTCCTCCTCGTCTTCCTTGCGTTGGCGGTGCTTAACACTGTAATTGAGGAGGTACTCAAACACCTTATCACGACGCTTGAACGTGGGCGGAAGCGCTGCGGCAAAGTGGAGCGGAGCACCGCCCGGGCCACCATTATTGGCAGCATCGTTGCCCGTAAGTGCCGGGATCACTGCTCGCTCTGTCTGCCCATTCTCGATCTTGCGCAGGATGGCGGCGATGGCAGATAGACGCTGAGCTTTGATGGCCAGCTCCAGAGTGATCTCCTCGTTCGCGTCCAGCAAGAACTCATCGTCCTCGACATTGCCGTCGTCATCGTCCTCATCATCAACATCGTCCTCCGAATCCTCATCCTCGGCCGAGTCATCATCAGCTTCCTGCCACTGCACTGCATCTCCGCCACTTCCAGTCCCCTCCTCGCTCGCCTCGCCAGCGGATTGTTGATCTTTGGATCCCTGTCTGTTCCGATCATCGCCCGAGCCTGGTGGCTCGGGAGTATCCTGCCCTCGGTTTGCAATAGGACTTTTGACAATGTGCGCCTCTTTTCCACTCCGAACCGCAATGAAGCGCGCTCCGGTGACTCTGAGCATGGATGCCGAGAGCTTACGCCGTTCGAGAGGAGTCGGAGGGGTGGTTGCTGCTCGCACGCGCGGAGCCGTAACCTCAGTCTCGCTGCCGGAGGAGTTCATCGCACTCACCTCCTCAGATATCGAAGCGGTTTTGGCAGTGACGCCTTCTGCAGAGCTATCGACCAAACTTAATGTGCTTCGCTCCAGTTTCTCGGGTGAGGATGACGTTGGAGGACCACCACCACCACCACTCACCAGATTCCCCATCGCAGTTGAGATAGGGCCGAGGTCTGATGACGAGAGCAGCAATGAAGGATCAACGCTTGAACCATCACAGGACCCGTCCATGCTGCTCTCCATGTCCGGTATATCGCTTGCGTTGACGCTGCCACTCGACGAATTCCTTTGATGGCGGCCACTGTCTGTCCTCAGCTGCGGCCTCTTCCGGGCTTCTCGCACGGTTCCGCCACCACGCACTCCCCTCACTAGTACTCACACGTCAGCAAACACAAAGTCACGATACATAGAGAACAGCAAGCTGAGGTACCCGTGCTAGCGCCCGAACGAGGCGTGCCTGAGGCCTGAGTGAAGTACTTGTCGAGCAACTCCTGCGCGGTTAGGGTTCTCCGTCGCGAGTGTCTGCGTTTGAATGAAGAAGAAGATGATGATCAGATGAAGCTCGCCTTCATGATGAACATGCGGTACAGCGTTACCTGCTCCTGGTTGTGCCGCCTTCACGTGATCGACCGGGCGAAGCGCCAGCAGAGCCTTCTTCCTGTTGCAGATCATACTTGACGCTTGACCGACCTACAGTGGCGGTCATGCGCAGTAGTGTGGTTTGCTCCTTCTCCTTGCTGGCATCAATGATGGTCACCCTAGCACGCGCATCATCCTCCAATGTCGCGTCATGCTTGCCCTCTTCCGATCCGTGGCGAGGTTGAGATCGCACCTCAACCGCGCCTTCACTAGCGCTCAGCGATAACTGAGGGACTGGAAGTGGGTGATGTTCATTGCCCATGATGGCCTTGCTCTCGTTGTATTCTCCATTGCCTTCATTCAATTCGTGAATGATCGTGGAGCCCGGTCTCGATCGTTCTTCATCAGTCACGCCCTCGTGAGATTCACCTTTACCTTTCTCCTGCCTCTTCTTCTCCTCTCTGCTGGAGTGCATGACCTTACCTTCCATCGCCGCCTCCACCTCCAGTGATCCCGAAGCCTTCTTCTTCTCTTCACCATCGCCATCGCTCGAATTGGTTTCGTGATGCCGGTGATGATTCGTCTGATGGTGATGATGACTGCGGTGGTGATCCTTTGTTGACTTGCTGCTGCTCCGCTCTTCTTCTTTGGTGCTACTCTTATCCACGGTCTTTCGTGCTCTTCGGTCATCGGCTGACGGATTGTCCTCCGTAGGCTTCCCTTCCCTGGCGCTTGTTCGCCCATCGCTGCGCCGTTCCTTGTCGCCTTCACTCGGCTCTTCAGGCGGTCTCTGGGATCGTCTCAGTGTGCCAGGCCGACTCGAGGAAGGTGAAGAAGACGATGATCCTGCATTCGATCGGTGTCTCTCCTTCTCTCGCCTATCTTTCTCCTCTCTCGTGCGTTCTCTCGATTCACTCTTTCTATCGGCAGCATCGGAAGCGGAGCTATTACTGCCATGACCGCTGCGGTGTCGATCCCTCTCTGACCTTTTGGTTTGTTCCCTATCCGATGGCTCGCTCTCCTCTCGCTCCTTGCCTCCCGCTCGCCGTTCAGTCCCACGACGACTGCTTCCACTGATCAACGGTAACGCATCAATCTCTGCTGATGAAGCGGACGACGCTCGATCTCTCTTGTTAGCGCCAGGCGAGAGCAGATTGTTGTCCTTGTCCTCCACCTTGGACATGCTCGCCCTCCGTTCCTCCGGTCGTCGGTCCTCCGTGTGCCGCTTCTTGGCATCAGGCTGATCAGTGAGAGATGCATTGCTCAAAGAAGTTGTGTGTCCATTCCTGCCCTTATCACGACGCATCGATGTGTAACCTTCACGCCTCTGTTGGTCACTCGCTGGCGGCCTCCTTCTCGAAGTGGTACCGTACGGGGTATTGCTGCTGTTGTTCGCATTGGGCGGAAGTGAACGGGTTAGCGACACTGATGTAAGGGAGACGCGCGTGCTGGGGATATCAGCCAAGTAGGGTGCGGCGGAGAGCGATTCCTCAGAGAGCCGCCGAGAGAGCTTGTTCTTGTTTACGGGCGTGGATTCGGTCAGCCGCGCAGGAACGAACTCTGGAGGTAGGCTCCTGCGTCGTCGCCGATCGTGTTTGCCTCGATCACGCACAGTCCCCGCGGTACGCTCGCGCGAGTCAGGCTTCTTTGTCGTGGAAGTCAAGTAAGATGGCGGAATGCCAGCGTAAGAGATCGTCGCTGATGACGAGAGTGTTGGGTGCCGTCCGCGAGGGACACGCTCACGGTCCCTGTCGCCTCGCCGTGTATCGCTCTTGCTTCGCTCTCGCGACACGACACTTTCACCGTGATGGTGACTGTCGCCGTTCGCTCGAGACCGTCGCGGAGAGGATACAGCAGTGACCGGAGAAACAACGACAGCCGGAAAAGTGCCCGAGGAAGAAGAATTGGGAGAGGGCGACGAAGGCGAGGAAACAGAGCGCGGAGAGCGCAGACGCGAGGACGACGAAGGATTCGACGAAGAAGGCGACGCGCCGAGCACTGCTCCGGATATTCGTAAATCTTCTTTGCGCTTCGAAGTCTCGTTGGTAGCCGTACCGCTCGTGCCGCTGCTTGTGTTATTACTATTGCTATTATTCCCTGCCCTCCGCTTTTCCATCTTGTCCATGATGCACCTGGAGTGTGTGAGCGCTGATGTGAGCGATCAACGTCGCACTTGAGGCACAGCCTGGTGCAGTGCCGCAGTACAAACGCACAGAGAGGAGAAAGAGAGGAAGAAGGCAGGTGATACCCTCAAAGGGCACACAGGCGCTGTGCAATCTATCTATACTAGATGGGAAAAATAGTCCGCCATGGCAAGGGCACTCACGCCCAAGCTTCCTCAACGTGTCGCACGGCGCCTTTGTCCTTCAACGACACCCAAAAATATCTCCCCTGCCCTGGTGGCCTTTTGAACTCCAATCCTCTGTGAAGAGAAAAGGTATGAGAGAGAAAACCGTTGAGGACGGGCGCGAGCGCTGTTTCTGGGGAGACACCTGTTATCCCAACCGTCATCCTTACCTTTTCGCGACTGGTCTTCCGCATACTTGACATTCCTGCATTCTCCACAACATTCCAATCAATCTATCCAATTCTGTGTACAAATAATATCATTTTTTAAAGAATATTTTTCTTTAAAAATGATCACTGTAAACAAAATACATTTAAAATTAGGAAAATTGTTTTTTGATATATATTTAAAAAGTTATTATGATTAAGTTGATTTGTAAATATCCAGTGAAGAGCAGCACAAGCACCATGTATGGAAGAGTCTAGAAGAGTCCGCTCCAAGAGCACGCGTCTTCGTGCCAGCGCCCAATACCTTCTTTGCTGGACCAAGGCCTACGCGGCCGACACGCCTGTTCGTTGTTGAAGAGCGGACGAAAGGTGGTGCCGCACCACTTGCACGTGCACCGCCGGATGAGGTGCCGATAGACCTGCTTCCACCGGACGCCATCATCACCCTTGCCGCCATGGAAGACCATCGAGAGCACTGGCAGATGAGCGACCACCGTACGACTGTGAATGCAGAAGCGACGCCACAACGCATCGTCCTCCGCGAGTTGGCGGAATGTCCGGTTGATGAGCGCCACACGCATGTTCAGGTCCGTCACGTCCAGGAAGGACAGAACATGCAGGACAGCCTCTGGTGGCAATACTTCAAAGAACCCTAGCGCTGTGTACTGCTCTTGCTGTTCATCATGATCATCAGCCAATGGCGGAATGGCCGCCAATCCTGTCGATGATGCCGATGATGACGATGCTGATGACCGTGGCCGTCGCAGTGGCGATACCAAGGCAGTCGATGATGGTGCGCCAGATAGGACCGAGCTAGCAGGGCGTATCCTGACCTCTTCATCAGCCTCGTCGTCTCCACCTCCCTCGGTACCGGCAGCCGGATTGTCAAGAGTGTAGGAGAACATGTTCCGTAGCTGTTCGAGCCGCGCTCGCTTGCGCCCCTCTGGTCTCGGCGTTGGGGCTGGTGTTGTAGCGGCTTCTCTTCCCTCTCCACCTTCCCCTTGTGCGTGCGTCCTTTTCATATATCTTTGCGCGCTTCTTTTTCTTCTCGAAAAGTTGCGGAAAAGTTGCATTGTTTCGGAAATAATTATTTGGAAACGATTTCATATTATGCAAATAAATTTGAGAAAGATTGAAGAGAGTTGAGCTGTGCAGAAGAAGAAAGGAGAGGATGGACTACACGTACGAGAGCGACAATGGCATCAGGCTGGTGACGATCAACGGGCGCACCTTCCGCAAGGCCACGGTGTCGATCCTCCAGAACCGCAAAAAGGGCGATCATGAAGATGGCGCGGGATCGGCCCCGAAGCGCCGCAAGGGCGGCCGCCGGGCAGGCGGCGATCAAGGGGAGGACCACATTGATGGCGGCGGGGGCTATGATGACGAACCCGTTTGCGGCATCCAGCGCGGCAGCACCAGCAGTGGTGGTCCCAAGGATCTGGCTGAGGAGGGCTGGGTCGGCGGTGACGGTGGTGGTAGCCGTGCGTTTGATGAAGATGCCCTGGCGCTGGACATCCAGCAGGAGGGGAACCTGTTCACGTACCGCATGCACGTCCCGTCGGTCTTCTTCGGCAACATCACAGGCAAGGGCGGCCAGATGCGCACGCGTCTCCAATATGAGACCGGCGCCAGCATCACCGTCCCTAAACCGGGCAGCACCAGCGAAGAAATAGGTATGTAATTATTTAATTCATTTATAAATAATATTTAAAAGAATAGAAATAAATAAATGTTGGTTATTACAACTGAGATAAAATGAACTAACATTGGTGACCTGTGCAGTGATCAAAGCTGAGAGGGAGGCAGCCATCGTGTCGGCAAAGACCAGGATTGATGTGCTCGTACAGCAGGTGCGCCATATACGCGGCCGATGCATCGCTCTTCAATGAATGAATGAATCTGGACTAATGCATCTCCCACGTCCAATGCCAGGCGAAGGACAAAATGGATTACACTCACTTCCTCTCGATTCCTTTGCTGTCGGCCATAGACAAAGCCAAACAGTGGCAAGATGAGATCACACAGAAATACACACCAGGTACGAATCTCGATACTGTGATCTTTGAGGCATATTGCTCTTTTACACGTGCTTTGGCGACACAGAGAATACCAAGGGCTTTGATGCATCCATCTTCCTGGCGCCGGAAAAGATGCACCTTACCGTTCTCATGCTCAAGCTCTTCTCGCGACAAGAGATCGATATGGCCAAAGACTTGCTCAAACAGGCTTCCGCAAAGGTCTACGATTTGTTGGGTTCACGGTATGCACTGCTTGTCTTGTGGGAAAAGGAGGTAGGTGCTATTAGACTAACCTGTGGTTAGATCGGAGGTTGTGAGACTTCAGGGCCTGGAGATCATGAATGATGATCCTAGCGCAGTTGATGTTCTGTATCTGAAAGTAAACGAGGTGGGGGATAAGCGATTGATTGCTGTGTGTGGTATGTAGAGTTGAACTTTTGCGCACTTTGATTCACGTGATTCTAACGCGCGCGTTCTGGGCAGACTATTTAATACAGGTGTTCTACGAGGCAGGACTCACCAGCACACCAGATCGGGGCATCAAGGTGCTTAGCTCCATTAACATTTTGATTGACCTTCACATATCTCAGGCGTGATATTGATCCCCACAGTTGCACGCAACATTGATCAACACGCGATATCGAAGATCGGATGGAAGCGCTGATGAAGGGCGAGGACGACGCGGACCACCGCGACAGCCCGTGGACGCAACTGACATCCTGCAGAAGTACGGTAATGTGGACTTTGGACAGCACCGACTTACAGGCATACACCTCTCCGAGCGTGGCAAGTTTGGCGCCGACGGCTACTACCACAGCCTGGCTTCCATTTCCTTCCCCTAATCGAAAAATCCAAGAGAAAATCGACGATCGCTGCCTGGAATTCCGAAGTCTGATACGAGACAAATCACCGTTGCCGCGGAGGAATTTCAATCAGCATCTGACCGTTACGCCGAGATTCTTCTCTTTTTCCCGGACTCGAAACTATTCCTCAATTTTTCGGGGTTTCCAACAGTCCAAATAAAAACCTCAACGCACACGCAATTTCTTGATCTCCTTTTCCTCTGGTGCGCACAGCTTGGTGACACCACCGCCCTTCTTGTTTTTTCTTTCTGCATTTTTCTACTCCTCGCATCTACCGCGCCATCCATTCACCTCTCAGCCCCTCATCGATTGAAGCCCGCACCCAGAGGAATTTTTTATTCTTTTTATTTATTTTTTTTGGAGTAGAGCGAAGATGCTCAAACTTTCGACTAAGCGCACACATGATATGATCTTGGATGAGGGGGTGCCTCCGCCCTCCTGCTCTCCTCATCGAATCCAATTTCTGGGATCGCCTCCCTCCCCGCCCTCGCCCTTCAAGCGGATTCGCACCTTTACCGAGTCAGGCACCAGCAGCAGCTCAAGCACCCCTACACGAAAGCATCCCCGCGACGACAGCCCATTCGTGCCTTCCTCCCCTTTTAATCCAAGTACGAATTCATTCCTCTACGTTCCAATGCAAAATTAATCAATCACATTTTTCTTTTTCTTTTTTCTTATATTTGAATCAAAAATTTCATTGGCGATGCTGATAAATATGTATTGATGGAAATTTCTATAAAAGATGCGACAGAGCGGTTTGTGGCAAGGAAGCGACTGCGGCCAGATGAGGAAGAGAGGCTGTACACCTTAGAGGAGGTGAAGAGAATCGTGGCGCAGGTGGTTGCTGAACGGGAGGCCGCGCTGCGACAGGAATTTGATCAAACGCTGCAACGCCAACTGGAAGGTACGTGTAGTGCATGCGCGCGCTCTGTGATGGTCTTGAGAATTAATCAAATTGACGTAATTCTTGGCCTGCAGAGCAATTCAATCTGTTCTCTACCTTCGCGCAGGACAACATTTCCAGACAGCTGAAGGAAAGGTGCGCGCCATTTGCCTCTCAGTATGATTTACATGGACATTTATTGACTTTTTGGTTTCTTCTTGCGCGCAGCGAGGCGAGCTACATCAATTAGATCGAGGAGCGCCCGACCCAACGTCAGATTGCGGGATGGATAGCCTGGGGGACCTGTACAAACTTGCGAGATTAGAAATTAGAAAACGATTTACGCGAGGGTGTGGTGTTTGCTTGCGGGAAAAATCCGGGTGTGCTTTGTGTGTAGCATTGGGAATTTCGTTGTGATCACGATAAGGATTAGAATAACACCAGAAGCCTCAGCGTTGTCCCTCGTTTCACGCCTGCCTGTCTTGCTCCCCCAGACAGCTGAGTTCTACTTCACTAAACGCAAGCCCCCTTCGCATGCTAATCCCCCTGTCTTCATCTTTGAGGATGAGGAACCACTCCAGGTTGGTATCACCCCAATACTGGTGCAAAGTGGATTTTATCTTTTTCCCCTTCCAGGTAAGCAACGCGCCCACTGAACACCCATTACTTCCTGTTCTACAAAAGCTTGGTGCAGACACTGTGCGCATTTTTGTACATAGAAGGATTTAATTGAATGGATGGTACATGCTTATGTTTTTGTTTATCAAAAGGTGCTTGAGAGCCATCCCAATGAGGAAGATGCCTGGATGCATGATGCAGCGTGTCTTGATGCCTCCCTTCTTGGGAAGAGCAGACTGCCTGGCTGGCCACAAAGCAGATGCCTTACAGGGAATATCAGGCGGACCTGTTGCTTCCTGTGATGGTCACCTTCTTGGCATCCGTATGTTACCCTCTCTCCATGGCACTGTTATCTTTGTTAACTGTATTGGCGAATTCACTAGATTTGGGTGGCTTGGGAGATTGCAATGCCTTCCTTGGATCCTCCCTCTTCAAGAAGATACGCCAAGAGTTGAGCTAAGGTCTTGTGGTTCTTCACTTTGAACCACTCACATCAGCTTCTGGACTTATATGGTGCACAATAGAAAACCGTTTTGTTTAACAAACTTAGCCCACAGAGGCCAACTTACACAACACTGCAAGCGTTTAAATGATGGAGGAGAGGGCAAGCAAGAGCTGAGGGAACTTGACGGACCCGAGGCCGGTGAGAGGATCCCATCCCGTGGTGGCATTGAAGCCATACTGACAGCAGACCTGCTGACCAGGATTGCCAGCGCAGCAGTTGTTCTCACCGACGGTGATGTCGTTGAAGATGGTCGACTTCTGTGCGCCAAGCTGGTACAAGGTTGGATTGATGAAACCGACCGAAGGCTTGCCAATCGAGGCACGGTAGTTGTTGATGAGACTGATCAACCCAGCAAACACAGGAGTCGACGCTGACGTGCCGGACACAGTATAGGTGCTGCCGCCGATGACGACCTGGTAGTTGTGGCCGAGGAGGGCAATATCGGGGTAAGCACGCCCACCAGTATTGAACATGGAAGTGGGAGGCAGGTTGGGGGCATTGCGGAGGTAGTTGGACACAGCAGCATCTTGCCACGACGGACGCTTGAAGAAGACAGAGAAGCCGCCACCAGTGGTGATGAGACCGTTGGCGTTGGACATGCAAGCTACCTCAGGCTGACCGAACTCAGGACCCTGTGTAGCGCCTACTGTCGTGACGTAGGGCACGGTCGCTGAAAGAGCAACAGTTTCCAGTTAAGAGGAAGTGATGACCCACCATGGTGTTGGTTGCAATCAAGGGCGTACCAGGGAAGCTAGGGTTGAAGCCGCACTGCGTCGAGTCGCTGCGAGCCTCGTAGTTGGCAACACCGTCGTCACCAGAGGAAACCAAGATGGTGACACCCTTGAGACCAAGCTTGCAGGCTTCAACGCTGAAGCGGGTCATATCTGACTGTACGTCCTCAGTGGCGATCGAAGAGTAGGAGATGGAGTTGACAAGGGGCGGGTTGGAAGTAGTCGCCAAACCTAGATGGAACATGAGGTTCGACATCAGCCATCAGCTCGTCTACTGGCCAACAAATGTCGATCACTGGGTACCGATGATCCAGTCGTAGAAGGGATCCTGGGAGCTGGTGGGCATTGCCCAAAAGGTAGTCGAGGCATTCTGAGCCATGCCCATGATGTACTGCACGTCGAGGTTGGCCTCGGCGCAGTCATCGGGGTTGAAGAAGCACGACCAGCCGTTGTTAGGGCCGATGATGGTCTTGACAGGGTTGCTGAGCAGTTTGTAGTTCGACTGGAAGGTGGAAAGATCGGAGGACGAGAAGCTCTGGCCCACCTCGAAGACGGACTGGGAGATGGACGAACGAGTGACGGTGTTGTTGCTCACTGTTCAGTATCAAAGAAAAGAAACGCCATCAGCATCGTGACCGATTGTAGACATGATTGTTTTTCCGGTCCGTACCTCCGTAGAACTGCCACACGGTCTGGGGCACAACGTTGCCGTTGCCGTTCTGGCGCTTGAGGCTCGTGTTCGGGCTCATCATCAAGTAGCGTGCCTTCACGTTGGGGAAACGCACCGTGTTGGTCACAAAGTCGATCGCAGCTGCCACCTTGAGGTACGTACACATACAAGGTTGGTGATGATTCTTCAAAACAAAAGCAGGAGGAGCTACGTACCTCGGCGGGTAGGGAGAGGAAAGCAGCACGGCGGATGACTGGGCGAGAGGACACAACAGGAGTGCGGAAGTCGAAGAACTCGGTCCCCAACAGTCGTTCCATCTCGCCGATGGTGGCCGTCACGTTGATGAAGTCGCCGTTGGCCGAAGTCTCGTAGCGTGTCATGCCGTGAGCACGTAGCCAGCTTTCGACGGTACGGGTATTGGTAAAGTCGCTGAGGAGCTCTCCGACCTGTTGGTGAGTGTAGCGCAGTCCGATCTTGGGAGAGCCAGGTGTGGAGATCTCCATGAGGAGCGAGTCGCAGACAGCTTCAGCATCGGCACGCAGCTTGACGGCGATGGTGATCGAGTGCTCTGCCTGAGCGGGCGAGCGGGCAAGACGCTCCCAGGCAGCTCCAACACCGCTGACGCACGAACGCTTGAAGGCACACATCGTCGAGGCCGGTCCTGTCATCTTGACCATATCTGGGTGCGAGTAGGCTAGTGCGCACTGAGGCACAAGGGCCAGTGCCAACACCACCACGACCGCGTGCACAAAGTTAGTCTGATGCATCGCCTTGAGTGTAGAGAACGGGTTATATCGATATATCTGAAGCAGACAAAGACTTGAGTCTTCTCGGTGAGTCTAATCGCCGTTTTGCCGGACCTTCTACAAGGAAGAGGCAGTGGAACATACCTGGTATGTTGTCCAGATAGGAGTTACGCACTACCTGGCGACAAAACCAGAGCCATTTTGGTTGGGTGGTGCTTTCCGGCCAAACGGCGTTCACGATAATTTGGAAAAATCCAAATGCTTTTACGAAATTCCAAACTGGCATTCATTCCTCAGATTTTTGTGCGAGATGCGAAGAACCGCAGGGTGGGCCACCGCCCCGCTACGCCAGGTTGGTGAAGTATTATTTTTATTTACTAGTAATAAATCAAAACAAATAATGTATTATTCCTTAATATTTACCTATTTTATTTACTTTATTTTTAATTGTTATGTTTTATTTTAATTGATTTTATTTGTCATTTTTATCATGTAATGATATATTTTATTTTATTTTTGATTTTTTATTTATTTGTGCACAGGCCTGGCGTTCGAGGGATGGAGTGCGGGCGGCTGTGGTGGCGGTCGGTGCATTACGTACGGAGCGCCGTGTGCGTGCCTTCACCACCGCCGCCGTGGCGGGAGGTCAGGATCGCTTCGCTCGGGCCAAGCGCATCGCCACCTTCGGTGAGACCGTGTGGAGTGAGGTTCGGAGTCACGCGTACCTATCTAGATACCTGGAGCTGTTCTGTTGCGTCTAACACCACACACGCGCATGTATGTGTGTGTCCTCCAGTTCACGCCGCTTGCACAGAAGTACAAGGCCGTGCAGCTTGGACAGGGATTCCCAGGTCAGTGTGTTTTACTTCTTGGTCATCCATGTGTCACGACAGGAAGATGATGAAGACGGCGATGATGGAGTGATGAAGGAAGAGAGGAAGATGACTGATCATGGAATGTACCCTCGTGTTGGTGATCTAGACTTTCCTGCTCCCGACTTTGTGCTGACGGCCGCTCAGGAAGCGATCAAACAGAATCTCAATCAATACACCCGCATGCAAGGCCATCCTCGGTACCACATGGTCCACAATCTTGCACACACGGCAAGGATTGAATCCTGTTCATGTTCTTCTCTCCTTTGTCACCCAACAACAGACTCGTGAAAGCGCTAGCGAACACGTACAGCCCTCTGTTCGGGCGTCAGCTCGACCCGATGAACGACATCTTGGGTATTCATCCATTGAAGAAGATCAAGTCATCATGAGGACTTAGCTCACTTGATTATTCTGATTTCCATTCCAGTAACGATCGGAGCGACGGAGGGCATCTTTGCCACGATTTCAGCGTTGATCAATCCGGGAGAAGAAGTGATCATGCTTGAGCCCTTCTACGATGCATATCCGACTGACACCATCCTGAACGATGGCGTTCCGGTTTATGTTCCGCTACGGCCACCCCAAGTTCCTAAGGGCACCGTCACATCCGGTACATACCTCGTCGTTATTTCTCTTCTCTGCAGCATACCCTTTCTTTTGCTGCACCTTGATACAATCGTGATCAAACTCAGCGAACGATTGGAAGCTTGACTTTGATGAACTGGAGAGCAAGATCACTCCCAAGAGCAAGCTCCTGATATTCAACAATCCCACGAACATTCCAGGCAAGGTATCTTGTCGTACACCACTGTTCTATTCTCTTTGTCTTCATGATAATCTTATCGTCAGGCCAATAGAACTGATCGTGTGGTGTGCGTGGAAAATTAGGTATGGACAAGGGAGGAAATGGAGCAAGTCGCCAAGATAGCCAAGAGGCACAATCTGATCGTTCTGAGTGATGAAGTCTACGAGTGGATGACCTACGATGACGCCGAACACATACGCATGGCAAGCTTGCCTGGCATGTGGGAGCGAACAATTACCCTTGGTATTCTCTACTCTTTTACGATGTTTCCAGGCCTTCTTTGATGTTTCTTCTTCTTAAGGGAGCGCTGGTAAGTCCTTCTCCGTGACTGGATGGAAGATTGGCTGGGCTATCGCTCCGCCACACTTCACGACCGCTCTCGGTGCGTTATTGTCCTATCTGTGACGGAAAGGGCCTGTGTCGCTTATGCTTTGATCGTCATGTACTCAAGGCATGATTCATCAGTTTGATTGCTTCACGCACGGCACGCCACTTCAGGAGGGCATCGCCGTCGCCTTCGAACAAGCTGAAGAAAAGAACTACTTCCCTGATCTGAAGCAAATGTACTGGCAGAAGCGGGACAAACTGGTGAAGGCCCTACTGGAGTGCGGACTTGCACCGGTGGTGCCCAAGGGTTCCTACTTCGTGATGGCCGACACCTCCTCCGTTCCCTCCTCCCTCTTCATGGGCAAGGGACTAGCCGAGCCGGGAATTGGCGGCGATGGGCCCAAAGAGGAGACGCGCGACTACCAATTCTGCCGCTGGCTCACGCGTGAGTTTGGTACAATACGCCAACATTGTTGTGTACCTGTTTGCTAAACCAGCGCGTGCTCACGGTGCCCATTCTCCTCACCCTTGTTGATGTATGCAGGTGTGGGCGCCATCCCGCCGTCAGCATTCTTCTCGCCAGAGAACGCGTACATTGCGGAGAACTATGCCCGGTTTGCCTTCTGCAAGCGGGACGATGTGATCGAAGCAGGCGCCGCGAAGCTGCAGAAGCTGCGTGCCCTGTGTTCATAACTGTCTCGCCAGCTTATCTCCCTCCTTATCTTTCCTGAAATTTTAGTTATAATAACTAAATTTTGTTTGTGAAACTCAACCTACCCCAGTGCGCCGGGAGCAGGAGACATGGCGCCACCCTTCCGGGTCCTCCTGCTGGTGCTCTTCAGCCTACTGGTGGTGGCAATGACAGTTGCAGCGCAACAGACACAGCATCGCCAGTACTGGTGCGGCAAGCCCTACCTCTTGCCGGGACAGGAACCGGAACACTTTGGCGTGTCGGAACTTGATGTGGTCGACGAAGAGGCAGCAGAAGAGGAAGATGCGGTTAAGCTCTCCCTTCACGTGCGTCAGGCTCGCATGCCTGTCCTTGTGCACGATGGCCGGAGCCTTTCCCGGCGTGCGGACTCGCTGCTGCTTCTGCTGATTGATTATCGTCTGTCGGCCTCGGCATCATGTGTAAGTGAAGGAGGCAGCAGGGACCATGACGAAGCGCGCGACCAAACGTGGCGACACTTTCTCGAAGTCGTGGTACACTGGCGGCACCACCGGTGGACACAGGGCTGGACGCTACCGACGCGCCAGAAATATACGATTGAACTCGCGGATCAAGCGGCTGACGAGAGGAACGGCACTGTCGAAGTCGAGATCGACCTGCCTGTCGTCTCCACCGAGAAGCATAGAAGCGAGAATGATGAGGAACTTCAAGCAGAAGTCGAGGATGAGGTGTTCGTGTCTCTCTACCGCTACCGATTGTCGCCGACTGATCGGGAGAACGTCGCGGTGGCGCGTTTGCAACCCGTGGTCGTGCCGTCTCCGACGCCAGGACAGAACATGAGCAGGGGCAGCGAGGCCGATATCGTGTCGGTGGACTACCACACACGCGCAGTGCTCGTGGGCAGTGAGCAGCGCCCGTTCTTCCCCTTTGGCTACTACTACAACTGGGGCGGCTACTTACGTACTGTAACGCGTTGTGATCATCAGAGAACAATCATTCACTTAATCGTTCCAATGTCGCGGCTGTGCCAGACCGGAGCCTGGATCTGCTGGATGACATCGCCAAGGCGGGCTTCAATGTGATCCACCCTGTGCCGCCGTTCAAGCCACCGACGCCAGGACACTCGCTGCACGACTGGCTTGACCGCTGCCATGAGCTGGGCCTTCATTTTCATTACGATATGCGACATTCCTACAAGAACCTCACACAGGTAGCACATTATGCATTGTGATTGTTCGCAGAGTACGCTGAGTATGGATTCCATTTTAGGTCCGAATGGAAGTGGAGACCTATCGCAAGCATCCAGCACTGCTCTCATGGTACATCACGGATGAACCAGACGGTCCCGGCGATGACCCTGTGCTAGCGCTGGAAGCGTACCATCTTGTAAAGAGGTCCACCTCCAATCCTCGTCATTGCGTCTATCTATGTCTTCCGTTTCTGAGCTCTCATCTTCAGGTTGGATCCATTCCATCCGGTGTCGTTGGTGTTGAACTGCATGCGAACTTCATCGTCCTACATCGACGCCACAGACATCATGATGACAGATGTGTATCCTATTGGTATGGACATGACGCGGATTCCAACTACTCGTGCAATTCTCTGATGATGTTCATGATGGGGAACAGGCATCAACACAAGCAAATGTAACTCGACCTTCGGCGTATGTGGCTGCGATGAATGTGAAGGACATCCTCTTGATGTTGCGCACAGGCTGGATCACTACCGAAGATCATGGCCTTCGTCCTTGCAGCGCGGCATGCCTCTTTGGATCGGTTCGTGCCGTCGTGACTTTCATCTCACTTGCGACCCAAAGCTACAATAACTTGATCACCAAACAGTGCTTCAAGCGTTTGGAGCTGAGCATCACTGGGCGAGACTGCCTACTCCACAGGAGATACGTCTCATGACGTACCTTTCCCTGATGCATGACGCAGACGTACCTTCTTTAGTCTTTCCAGAGTGGAAGGTGAACTAAACCTCTAGCTGCGCCCATCAGGGAGTGTTCTTCTGGCTGTATCCAATCGAAGACCACCCTGAGCTCCATGCAGAGATCAGCCTCCTGTGCCGCGAAGTGCTGCAGACTCTCTTCCCCTTCATATCTACCGCTCTTCCCAGCCTGAACGAAGACGTATCACTTCACACTCATCAGCACATTCATTTATATATGAATGACATGTCGAAACTTATTCATCATCATCATTACCATCATCAGGTTGTGGTCTCCTCCAACGAAGTTGTGCATGTTCGCAGCTGGCATGGACGTGATGGCTCCATTTTGATTCTCCTTGCCAACACAGAGGATCATCCCGGTATAGAAGAAGAACTGTGGTGGTGATGGTGCCTCACTGTGTGGTTGTGTCTGACCCACCATGTGTTGGCCATGGTGTTGTTGGTCCACAGTGAGCTGCAGTCTATCGTGGCCCAACGAGACTCCATCCTCTGTGCAACGACTCTTCATGGACAAGAAGGAAGAATACTCTGGCTCCCCATCAGCAGTGTCGCATGACAGTCAGTACTGGCAGGACCTACGGTTCCAAGCCTACGAAACTCAGGCCTATCTGGTCTACTCCAGGCAGCGCCACTTCAGCATTCCCACATCCACTGATCTCATTGCCTGATGAACTTATTTTTGAAATCATTTATTTAAGATACATAAATAAAAACTAAACATATTTATTTTTAAAACATCTTTTCAATTCTTTCTTGAAAATGTGGGAAAAAAGGAGGTGATTGCGTCAACCAGGCCTGGGGCGGAGGCAAGCGCAGACGAGATCGGCTGTACTGGCCCAGCCTAGCATAGGTAGTTCCCTAAGAGACAACGATCTGGTCCAGGGTGCGTACCCCGGGATCGTGAGAACCTCTTGGCATATGTTGTTACACACTCCATAGAGGCTGCCAACTTCCATGGCTACCTCCCCAATGCATCTTGGGCTGGTCGTTGCCGATCGTCGTCTTCCTCCTGGCCTTATTTTACTCTCGTTCTGATAAGTCGATGAACTAGTTTGACGTCGCACCTCCTGATCCTACGCCTGGCCCCTCTTGCTATAAGAGCTCTTCTGCCTGACAACCCCAGGATGTTGTGGGATTCGGAGTTATCTTAAGTTTGACTCGGTCAACGCCAAAATCGCATGTAACTCAAAAAAAGGAAATTGAATATCTTCGGTCCGTAGCACATACGTACATACTTGGGTAGGTTCATCAAGTTCAGCTCGATGGAGAAGAAGAGCTCGATTCGCTGTCCTTGAGCACGGCCTCGATGATGTCGAGACCCTTGTCCACAAGAGCGCGATCGGCCTGGCTGCCCATATGGCCCACGCGGAACACCTTGCCGGCCAGGTGACCATAGCTACCGCCCACAACAAGTCCTCGTGCTCGCAGCGCAGCGTCGAACTCCTCCCACGAAGCAAACTTACCCCCGTACTCCCTCAGCGGCACGTAAGCTGCCGTCACGGTAGAGGCGTAGCCGATTCCAGCTTCGTCACGCTCCGCCGAGGCTTGCGCGACTGTTCGCTCGGTGCCATTGACGTAGAGTCGGAGGCCCATGCTGCGGAGTCGCTGTCGGCAATGAAATGCTATGCCGTGATGGTGTCCGATCTGTCGGTCCAGACCTTCAGCGTCGATGGTGTCCAGCGCGCGTGCGAGAGCCGCTAGCGAATGCCAATCAAAGGTGTATGGGAAGAAGCGCTTGGCCAGAGCGCCCTTCCATGGCAGAAGGGCGTCGTAGCCGCAGTACTTGACCTCCTCGATCTTCCGCCAGGCACGTTCACTGACGGTCACAATGCTGAGCGATGGCGTTGAGCTGAGCACCTGCGGTTACATATAGGACTGAGCCAAGCTCCTATCAACAGCGAGCTCTGCACTGACCTTTTGGCTTCCCAGAAGGCCAAGGTCGATATTCCAATCGTGCACTCGTACGTCATCACCAAACGCTGCCGAAACAAAGTCTACATACAACAGAGCATCCACTTCACGGGCGATGCGACCGAGCGGTTCAATGTTGTTCATGAGCCCTGTACGGAGGAGCAAGCATGAAGAAGGTTAGAGACGCAGCTGTACGAGAGAGGAAGAGTAAAGGCCATGGTTGGCAGCTCACCCGTTGGAGTCTCACACTGAACCGCAGTGATGAGGTGCGGCTGGAAGTTGTGCGCCACTGCCTCGTGTGGTGGTTTGGTGATGACTATCAGCACTCAGTCAGCCTTGTGGCACGCGTGGCGTACCTTCACGAATGCGAGCAAAGTCAGCAAGCGGCCGATCCTGCTCGAACTCTACCACACGCACTTCTGCGCCGATCTGTTGCGCCATCTCCGCGAAGCCGGCACCGTACACGCCTGCATTCACACCATCATCAGCACATCGGACGGATATCTTAATTTACTTTTGTTATTATAACAAAAGTAAATAGTAAAAATATAATATTTAATGAAAATAAAAGTGTGCATGTGAGCATCACCATTGGCAACAGCCAGAACGCGATCACCAGCGCGTACGGTGCTCTTGAGCGCAGACCAGAGAGCCAGCATGCCCTCGCCCACCTGAATGATGACGTCATCAGCGTAGGGCCCGCATGAGCCAGCCGCATCAGGTGTCGTGGATGGTTTGAGGCGCAGCAGCCGAGCCAGCTGTCCCTGGACTCGCGCGTAGAGCTCGAAGAACGTGTGTTCGAGGTCGGCACTGCCATAGTCCACCGCGAACGCGGCCCGTACGTGCTGCGGCACACTAGTGGGTCCCGGCACCAGGCCCACCGGGTACGTCTCGAAGTAGCGAGTATCAACAACAGGGTTCGTCGTCATCTTCAGACAAAGCTTGGCTGTACTGTTTCGGAAATAATTTTATGTTTTACATTTCGTTTCGTGTTTCGTTTTTACATTTGGGAAACACGAAAAATTTCAGTTCGCGCTGTTATGCAGGGAGGACGAGGCAGCCGGCGTAGAGGAGGACGATGAAGATGAAGAAGAAGAAGGACGATACCCCTGGATGTTGAGGATAGGAAGGACGGCTTTGATGGAGGAGTGTCCGCGGATGGGCAACTCCAAGTGCAGCTCGTAGCTGTCCTTCTTGAAGCCTGCAGATGGCAGTCGGAAGGTGAAGGTGCCTTCTTCCTTCTTGCGGCCCTCGATGGGAAACGAGATGGTGCCTTCGGTCGAGGAGAAACTGGTGAGCGAGTAGCCCATGGGGACAGCCTTCTTGCCCTTCAAACCTCGCAACGAGATGATCAAACATCGTATAGTCTTGGATGAACGGTTATCAATAGAAACTGCAAAACGGGTGGATGAGAGAAGACGTCAGTACACGAGTAGTCAGAAGCGAGCAATGAACACTGAGGTGTACCTGCAATGTCGACCTGGCTGCCCGGATGAAAGACGGTCTGCTTGAGCGAGCACATGAAATAGACCGTCTTTCTCGAGTTCCAGAACTTCTTGGTAACGCAGACTGATGGCAGCCCGTTACTGATGGTCCGACCAGACACTGACATGTCGATTCTCTCATTGCGACTCGTCTCTGTTTTGGTCGGATGGCGACATGTAGGTAAGATCACGCAAATCAAGAGCAGGATCGAAAAGCTGGAACCTTGTGACGCCTCTTTGCGCTTGATACCAGGATTGTCCTTATCCTTCTCTTTACTCTTACTGCGCTGTGGAGAACTAAACGCGGAGGAGAAGGACCGAAGCACTACCGTATCTCCCACATTGTAGATGTCAACTGCAGTGCAGAACTCGCCTTCCAGATGTCGAACAATCACTCCCAAGTCGTGATCTGGTTGTTTTGCAACTGAAGTTAGAAAGAGTTCGTCAAGCACGTAATGAACATGGCTTAGCCTACCATTAACAGCAATAGCAAGAGTGCCCTCATCCAAGTTTAGCGTGCACGTCACACATCTAACATCGATGCCTCCCGGTGTGGGGCCACCCCAGGTGAGAGGAATACAGGTGCCTGAATAGGGTGGATGAGAGACCATCAGAAGGAGCGCTCCATTTCGGTTATCTGCTCATGAAACGTACCAGCATGATAGACATTGCGTTGGTTAATGTGGTATAGCCATGCCTTATCGGATGAATAGCTCGCAGCAGCGCTGGGCGCCTGATCAGACGGGCAATAACTTGGTCTGGCGTGTGCCAGAGGAACAAACGATGAATAAGGCGATGCTACATTTCCAATAGATGGGACACTTACCGACATACACCGAACATGATGTCCCCCAAATGAGTAGCATGTAGAACGTCGATAGTCCAAGAGTGTATGCCCTTCTTCATGAGCTTGTTTCCCAATATTGTGCACCTAAGGAGCGGTAAGAAACGCGCAACAAAAGTTATGGTTGGGTCAATCAGTACCAGCGCTCTGGATGGGCTTTTCTCGCCGTTCGAGGATCGCCGTCAACGAATTCAATCGTTTCGTGCTTCCTGCTCAACACGCTGTGTTAGTGCACAAATTGACATGAGAAAGCATAGGGATTACGTACTTGCAAGTGTTCCACAAGCAGGGCATGCCGAAAAAGTAGAAATACTTCCACGCGTACTTGTCCATGTTCACCAGCGCCACGTAGTCCGAATGCCTTCCATTTTTTTCCTTGCCTTTCTTCTTATTCTTCTTCCTTCGCTTGAGGGCCGACGCAACCCGGAAGGGTGGCGACAAAGACGGGAGTGATGAATTCAATTGCGCCTCAATGTTGTCGTAGGTGATCTGCTTGACTTGCTCCTCCGTGATATTACAACCGCCACTCACTTCTTTCAGACACAGCCGCTTCCATAGGGAGTTGTCTGATGAGAGCCCATAAAGGTGTTGACAAACTTGACCAACTCGTAGTAAGTCCGCAGGCTCTAAAAACGAGAGAATGTTGAGGATGAGCTCGGCGACCAGATCAGAAAGTCCGAGTGGTTTGCGCTGATCTGAGCCGACCCCGCCCAGAGGCGAATCGGAATCCTGGGCCGTTATAGCATCAACGCTCATTGACGCCGTTTCGCTTGTGATCGTCCGCTGTCCTCTCCGGTGAGGAGGTGGAATCCCACGATAATTGATCGTATTGCGGGTAATCTTCTTCACGAGAAACTTTGGCAGTCGTTCGGCGTAGTCTCTTAGTACATCTACATTGTCCACGATCGCATCTATACAAATATCTTCAAGCATAGTCACCTCTCCTCCGCACTGCACGAGGGTTAGAAATGTGCGCCCAGGCCGCGGGTGGAGGACATACAATCCAGGGATGACGAAGTGCTTGTCGAGGTGTTGGTCGCTTCTCAGGATCATTTGCGAGCAAGCTTTGCAGGAAATTTTTAGCTATTAAAGAAAAACACAACTGTGAGTGCTGGGTGAAGGCCTCAACTCGATAGTGTCAAACGCACCAGATTCGGAAATGTCAAGCCATAGCTCCTGAGTGAAGTCAGGGCGGGGCGACGACACAAAAAGACCTAGTCCAAGGTCAGCTTCTTCCTCAAGATCCCCAGATCGCTGTTCTCCTCGACCATCCGGCTGATATCTAAGAGTGAGACAGGCGCTGTTACGGCTATTAGAGCAGAGCAGTACCTCAACTAGAGGATCGTCAGTTAGAAAAGGGAGCTCGCTGGTGCCGCCAGAGAGCAACAGGTATGCAATCACTCCAATCTGCCACATATCGATTTTCATCGGGTCGTGGGATCTGGTAGGACTTGCACTCCCCGAGGATTCGAGTGAGAGTCCTACGTCACCAGCCGAAGGAGCGTCAACAGGAGCAGGGTCGCCAGGTAATTGCTGTTCCGCGAGAAGTTCAGGCGCTAAGTAGCTGAATGGAGGCGACATGTCGTAACTGACATCGTCATCGCAATTGATGTTCCTGTCCTTTGCTCTGCAGAGATGAAGCAGTGGTTACGGTTAGTGCACTCAGCATGCAACAACAACAAGGGTGTGACATACAGATTACGCGCTATGATAAGGAAGAGATCAGGTAGAGTCAAGGATAAGGAGCAGCGCCCAGGTTCTCCAGGCCCGTCAGCGCTGTCCTCAACAAACACCGTATCGGGACGAATGACCAAGCTCACTCCGTTGCTCTCCAGACATGCGGCTATGTACAACAATTGTTTCTGATATCCACAGATATGGTGAGTACACACTGCCGAGCATAGATCCCTGTATTAAGCCAAACGTGATCTGTACCACGAGTACGAGCACCTCGGCCTCTGTAAATCGACCGCGTCGCAGCAGTTCATCGTGCAGTCTCGTCCCTATAGGTACCACAACACAGTACAGGATACGTTAGTAACTTAACTTATTCCACAGTTATTTATTATAAAAATGAAATAAAAATAAAAAGACAGAAGAGACAAACCTCGCACGTGGTCAGTGAGGACGCAGAGCTCTTCTTCGTCTTCATAGACCTGATGAATGCGTACGACGTGAGGATGGTGCTCGATCCGCTGATGCAGCTGTACGGCCTCCCGCAGGCACCGCAGCCACTCGTCCGCCGCGTGCTGTTGACCCTGGTCCCGCCGCTTCAGCACCCGCAGCATCCAGTAGAGTCTGTTGTGGCTGCTCCCGCTGAGACCATGCGCCGGCGGTGATCCACAGCCTGGTCCGCCACCGCCACTACCACCACCAACTTCTGACGAATAATGGCAATGTGATGACGACGATGATGACGACGATGAAGATGGCGAAGGATAGGAAGAAGACGCGGAATGCCCGCTTGGTGATGGCCGTCGCTCGACCACGACCGCTCGTACGTGATGGCTGTTGGTCTGGATGAGATCGCGCAGCTCGTAGAGGTGGTCCATCTTAGTCTTGTTGTTGAAGGCCAGCCCGCCCTCTGACTTGGGCCATATCGTACGTCCCAGCCACATTTTCAAATTCGAAATCGAAGCTTTGGATTGATGTGTAAGTAAAAAAATATGGTGTGGATGGATATATAGGCCACCTCTATCTCAAAGAAAAAATAAAATTAAAAATCAAATTCTTTTTTCCTATCACCAGCGCGCGTGTAGAGGGAAGAAGAAAGAGATGAATTTCAAGACCATCCTTGGCGCCACCCGCTACACAAAGATCTTCACTTGGTTGGAGAACCGTAGAGCGGCCCTCTTTCGCGGTTTGTGTGAAACGCTGGTCTTTTCTCTCCTCTTTCGGCTTTTCTCCTTCGGCGCACGGGACAGGGATGATTAGGAAAACAAAGAGAAAATATTTTCACACGTGTTTTCCCGCCAAAAAGATGAACAAGATTGGGGAAGAGATGAAAAAAGTAGAGGAAGCTTGCAAAGCTCAGCTGTCAGCAGCCGCACGGTCAAAGTTGTTGTAGTTCAGCCTGCATTTTCCCAAGAAGCAAATTAGAAAAAAAAAACAAAAAGTAAAATTCATGAATAAAAAACATGAATTAAACATAAAACTTAATTGGAAACAATAGAAAAGCAAGGGACGTACAGCTTCTCGATGAGATCGACGTGAGTGAGAAGCATGCGGCGGCAGCAGTACCGCTTGAGATTGAGGGCATCAAGGGCATCACTGTACACACATTGGGGATGAGCCCACGACTATATTGTATATATCTTGAGGAGTTCACAGCGTACCCCTCAGTGTAGTCAGCCTGGAGGAGACTGAGGTAGGTGTCCCATTTGTTTCCAATAACCTTTTTAAAATCCGAAAAAAATCCGCTGTTAAATTACCGGCCAGTAATTGAAGCCAAAAAGGAACAAAAAATCCATGTTGAAGAAAGCAAATATGAATGCTCACCTTGCCACAAGTGAAGCAACGAATGGGGATGATCATTTTGCGGAAATGGAATGGATAGACACCGGCGGATTTGCTTGCTTTGCCTCTGCGGCGGAACGGAGAAAGAAAATCGTTGTCCGTTTTTCTTTCGCCAGGAATTTATCTTCGTAATTTCTTTTTCTTTTCTTTCTTTCCATCGCATATTTCAAATATCTTCTCGAATACTCCTTGCTTTTGGCGGGAGGACGAATCTCGTCACGCTTTCATCATCTAAGAAGGAGCGCACGTAGCGCCTCCAGTCCCACCAGGCCGATTTTTGATCTCAGACAGACAAGACCCCGACGCGCCTGCTTCCCTCATCCATGGGTAATTTTATTTTTCTTTTTAGATTACAATAGTATCTTCATCATTACACAATTTCCTTGCATTGATTTTATTTGATATATACATCCACTTGGAAAAATTAATTCTTTTTTTAAATCCTCCTTCATTTCAGCGTTCACATTCGGCACTACTGGGGGCTCGACAAGCACCCCGTCCTTCTCCTTTGGCGGGACTTCTACGGCTGCGGGCGGTGGGGCCGCTCCGGGCAGCACGGCCTTCAACTTTGGCGGCACGGGCACCGGCGCCGGCACGGGCGCAGGCACGAGCAGTTCGGCCTTCTCCTTCACCGGCCCTTCTTCAAGTGCTGGTACTGGTGCTGGCGCTGGCGGCGCTCCGGGCAGCACGGCCTTCAACTTTGGTGGCTCTTCCTCGGGCTCTGGCACAAGCAGCTTGTCGTTCGGCTCGACTGGTGCCGGCACGGGTGGTGCTGCGACGACTTTCTCCTTTGCGCCTTCCTCAGGCACGGGCACTGGCGCTGGAACGGGCGGATCGACTTCGTTCAGCTTGGGTGGTCTTGGTTCCTCCACGGCTGGATCGTCATCGAGTGCCGCACCATCCTTTAGCTTGGGCGGTACGACATCAGGCACGAGCAGCTCAGTGCCCAGCTTCAGCTTGGGCGGCACGACAGGTGCTGGTACGACC
>CDEZ01017573.1:0-11509 GCA_000826365.1 Acanthamoeba royreba | reverse complement strand
CACACACACACACACACACACACAATATATATGGGGAGAGAGGGCGTACGTTGAAGGGCCAGCTCGCGTTCGAGGGGAAGGGGTACGTTGTGGCGAACGACAAAGAGGGGCTGCTTGGCGAAGGCGCGGAAGCGGTGGCGCAAGTCGTGGTTGTCGTGGTCGAGGAGGCGGGTCATGGCCGCCACGTCGAAGCTGGCCTCGAACGCCCACTCCCGCCGCAGTCTCGCCCCGACCTCCGCCCCCGCAGCACCGGTGGGGGAACCGACCAGGGGGTAATTGTTGGTATGTGTGGTGCTCTGCCCCACATGCCCCGCTGCCACTTGCAGGCGCCTCGCCGCCTTCTTTGCGTGCTGCTCCTGTTGCTGCTCCATGGTGGTGTGTGGTAGTGGTGGGGTAGTGGTTGAGATAGGGGTGGTGGTGGTGGTGGGTGGGAGCAGGAATGGGGGGGTGTTCTAAGTGGGGGCACAGGGGGGAAAGCCGTTGTCCCCATCCCTCGGAATTTCCAAACGAGGAAACTATACCAATAAAGGTAAATACCCCAAATAGGCAAGCGAGAAAAACAGGGACGGGTGTCGGGATATATCCCCCTCCCTTGCCCAACGTGCGTGGCGTGGCGCGCTGCAACGGTAGGTCACCTGCTCTCTTGATGGAGGAAAGCACCGTCACCACCTTGATTTGAGATACTCACCAGACAAACCGTATGACCGCAACGATGTCCAAGGCAAAGCTAAAGGAGTGGAAGAGCAAACTTAAGATGGAAAAGAAGTCTTCTTCAAAGCGGGAGCTCTCCAACAACGCTTCCGACATCGCTAGCGAGAATAAGCGTATCTCCAGCGCACACCCTCCATCGCAGAGGGAAGGAGAGGTTTCATCCACAGCGGCATCCACCACCACCACTGTCTCTGCCGTCTCCGCCAACTCCCCCGGGCCGGATGGACTCTCCGGTTCCCCAAGAGAAGGGGCTTCAGCGTCCTCTTCCCCCTGCTCGTCTCCCTCTTCATCGAGGTCTGGATCTCCTCGCTTGATGGCAGCAGAAGACAACAGCATTGGGAAGGGGGGTACACACTCGGCCAAATCCCCCCGTTCTGGGCTGAGAAAGAAGAGCTATTCTACTCTTGACGTTCATCATCAGCAACTGCATAACAGCTCACAACCCGCATCCTCACAAGATGAATCCACGCCGCGAGGCTCTAACACCAGCCGGCGGAGCAAGCGGAGATCATCCAAAGCCTCTGACACTCTTCACGCAGCTCTCAACCACAATAACAACACCGGTCAGGCAGCTGACGAAGCGGCAGGGGAAGGTGCAGAAGGAGGCGAGACTGGTGAGGAGAGCGGCGGGAAGACATGGCGTCGCTGGTCAGCCCTGGTGGCCAACATGCCTCTTCCGTTGTCTAGCGTGATGACCAAGTCCAACTCCTTCCTTCTGGCCAACAACTCGGCCGGTGAGCCCCCCACTACGCCCCACGGATCCGAGTCAGGCACCCTTCGCCGAAGGGGTACGGCAGTGGTGGTAACTCGCTCGCCCGAGGAGGAGATCAAGGTAAGGTTGCTTGCACTGGTGGAAGGGGTTGTTGGGTCTCCCTCTTAACCTCTGATTCAGGTGCTGAGGGAACACATTGAGCAACTTCAGATATTGCTGCAGGAGAAGCATAATGAGGTAGGTTGTTGGGTCTCTTTGCAATGAGACCTTCCACTTGCCCAACGCGCTGGTATTATCTCACCTGTTCCATCAGATGCAACACTACAAGACCCAACTCCAGGCAGCCAAGCACGAGATTGGGGGCCTCAGAGCGCAGCTTATGGGGGGCTCTACGCGCTCTCTCAATCAAGGTAGGGCGGCGCCCTTCCTGCACAAGCGTGCGTGGAGCGGGGCTAAGCATAGATTGTCCTTCCCTGTCTTGGCCACAGCAGCACCAACAGAAGAGCCAACCGCAGGACGATCGAAAGCGGCTCCAACACGAGCAGAGACTGACAGCTCCGTGCATCAGAAGAGAACCTTGGCTCAGAAGAGGGAGGCAGGACCTCGACTTCACCACAAAGGACAGAGAGCCAGCCTAGGCGAAGGCTCCCTCGTGGAGATCGGCAGCGACCTCTATGACTCGGAAGAAGCCCAAACCGTGAACGAGGGAGGGGCTTATGCTCCAGCCAGTCCTGCGCATGCCGACCCAGACCGGGAGCGCAGCACTCAGGCTGACCGAAAGGCTTTTAGCCATCATCATCATCAACAACCAGAACAAGAACAGGGAGAAGGTGATGACCACGAAGGCGAGGCAGAGGGCGGGGGAGGAGGTAAAAAAGACGAACATCAGCAGCGCAAGGAACGAAAGAAGAGCATGCTCATGGCCATGTCCCGCGTCGATCATAGTCGCTTCGGTATGGAGGTGGGGGGCAGGGGTAGCCTTCGCGCCAAGACCACGCCCACCAAGGAGCGGCTGGGTGCCTCTAGTTCCAACCTGGCCCAGCTCTTTGCTCCACCACCCCCACATGTGTCCTCCTCCTCCACGGAAGCCTTGCCTGCTCCCGTGGTGGCTCCTGCATCATCAGCGCCGCAGCATCAGTTCCCAGCGGCTGGGTACTTGCCCACACCCACCCACCACACATGTATGTAACACAAGTGCTTACGTGAGGCACCACGCAACACAGGGTGCATCAGCCGATCCGCACCGCCGATAGCTCCTTCGTGGTGGAGGAGGAGCAAGACTGCGAGGTAATGGCCGAGTGAGTGGTGATGGTGGGGATGGTAGACAATCTGCTAATCTTGATTGTTTCGGTAGGTCACCACCACATTCTTTGCTGCGGAAGGGAGCAACTGGTACGGGGAGCACTTCTACGGGAAGCAGCATCGCAACTTCCTGGGCATCGGTACGAAAACCACAGACGCCAGAGGAGGGCAATACTGATATGGCTGTGGTACACCCGCAGAAACACCCTTGGGTACCGTGTTGGTAAGTTGCAAGCGTGAGGAAAAGCGGCCGTCAGACGAGAAAAACGGACAGGGTTCTGCTAGCGACGAGGCCCTTATGCCTTCAACCCAAGCCAGTTCCTTTTATAGG
This sequence comes from Acanthamoeba royreba, assembly GCA_000826365.1. Lineage (NCBI taxonomy): Eukaryota > Discosea > Longamoebia > Acanthamoebidae > Acanthamoeba > Acanthamoeba royreba. Next base: position 8,453 of record CDEZ01017573.1, on the reverse strand, counting down.
GTCATGCTCTTTACTCAGGACGGTGACCAAAAGATGTTCATACCTGCAACCTCGGTGGGCGATAACGCAAGCCGAGAAGCGGTAGATAAACTTCTGAATGCCGTCAACCCTCTACTCTGCTACACCGGCATCATCAGGGTATGTGCAAACTCTCTTTGGGAATCTTCCTCTCAACGACGCTTGCTTACTTGTGGTGGAACAGGAAATCTCTCACCCTGACTTCCCGGAAGCTATACGTCGTCTCGAGAACAAGGAGAGACCTCGCAAATACAAGTTCGGCTTGCTTCTTGTGAAGGAGGGCCAAACGCAAGAAGAGGGTACCCCCTATCTTTGGCTTCTTCTCCCCGTCCTTGCCTATCCTGAGGCCTGGCTCTCAGATATATTCAGTAATTCGGGAGGAAGTGTGGATTGGTATGAGTTTCTCAACTTTATCGGGGACAAGGTCAGACTCAAGGGGTGGAATCGGTTTGCAGGAGGTTTGGACGTAAAAACAGACACCACAGGTGCGGACTATTCACTCATAACGAACATGAGTATAATATATTTACGGACCCACCTGCATCCATGTAGGTGAGTTTTCAAGGTTTACAGAATGGAGGGGAAGTGAAATCATGTGGCACGTGGCTACGATGCTGCCTCCTGGTGAAGGGACGCAGCAAATAGCGCGTAAGAGGCACATAGGGAATGATATCTGCGTTCTGGTATTTCTTGATGGTACCTACGATGACTACAGGCATAAGCTTGTGCACAAGATAGCTCACATATCTCTGCCTCTCTAGGCAAGGACGTCACATACTCGGCCAATACCATCCGATCACACTTCATCCACAACATTATCACAATACGACGGATACCGAGTGACTCGTTGGAGGCGGACGCCTCTCTCACGCGCTACCACGTTTCGGTGGCTACCAAAGGGGTACCAGACCATCACCCTTCTGACTCTCTCCCGGCCATTTCCGCGGACACTTAAACTCTCGTGGTCCTCTTCGCTGGTATGGTGTGGTCGCGCAGGACGTTCCGGTGTTCGGACCTCCGCTCCCAAAGCCGGCAGTGTTCCTGAAGGACGCTAATTTCAAGGACTTTCTGCTGGCCAAGATGATCAACGCGGAGCTGGCAGCCTATCGCACAATGTACTTCTCTAAGCGTCTGCGGTTGGGGAGACGAGCGTTGCTGGACGCTCTAGTCTCCGATTTCTTCCCCGTGGAGGAGAGCTAGGCGGATGGCCCTACCGAGAGTGAGAGATATCTCTAGTCCTGTAGATAGATCGACATCACCCTGGTACCAGCGGTGCTGTTTAACTAATTAATATACTCGTTATTGTTGTGGTTGCTCACTTCTCGCCACAACTGCGGCTGTTTTCGCCAATAGCAGGTAGTGCCCTGCTATTCCTCACTCATAACTGCAGTGGTTTCTCGACTCGATCTGAGTGGGTGACCTTGGTTTCTCGAAGTAGAGAAGGGTGGAGAGGATGGTGGCGAGTTGTTGACTTCACACGTGGTGGGAAAGAGAGACTGTGGTGTAACACCTCGTTCGACTCGGGATCTAGCCAGCCGGTAAGGGGATGAGTATGGTGACGCGTAGGGAGAACTCAGGGGGGATGAATAAGATGACAGTCGTTTCTCCAAGTCCTACGACGTACAAGACAAAAGGTCGATTAATGTCCAACAAATCAAAGGTCCTTAAACTTGTGAAAGCACGTGCCTTGACCAGGTGTAACATGTTGTTGACGAGATGGAGTGGAGAGGCACCATTGATCGCAGCAAGCGAAGCAATAACAGCGGGAGTGGCAGCGATGCCATTTAGAGAATCCGGCGGATCTGCGCACGGTTGTGTCGGAGTCTGAGGATGACAGTTTTCTGCTTGTCGCGTTTGCCTGCCTGAGAAATGGAAAATGTCAACGATGTTGGTAAATCGATCTAGGAGGTTGAGTTTAGTTGCGAGCTACCCTGCGTTCCATCATGGTTCCTGGTGGGCGAAGCGTTGACGTGCTCTTCCTCCTTTTCTTTATTATCATATAGATCGTCCTTTTCTTCATGTCGCTGCAAGTGATGTCGCTGCAACTGTGGTGATATTGGATAATGAAAATTTCTTCTTTGATTTGCTCTTACGTACCTGGACCGTCAATTTGTCGATTTGTTGTGTACGCACCATCAACTCCGATCTTTGCTCTACGAGGTGTTGTGTGTGAGCAAGAATCTCTTTCACGGCCTTTAGGTGTTTTCCAAGTACCACTGATCTCTTCCTTCAGCCTTTGAATGATTTCCTCGCTTCTCGATCGAGCTTCTTCTAGTTCACTTTGTAAGCATGCATTTTCTTCGATTGCCTTATCGAGCCTTTCCCCCAGGTCAGTAACCGATGCTGATGCCTCCCTGCCAAGTACGATTAGCTGGCAAAGCAATTAGGCCAGTTAAGAGTATATCTGGAATCAGCTGCCTTTCTCTGCGGCTAAGGTCGTCATTGTCCTGCTCTAACTGACGTTTTTTCACGACCAGCATTTTGAGTTCGTTTCGCAATGTCTCCGTTTCAGCCTGTACACAGCCAGAATAAGTCCTCGGCACTGGCCACATGGCGACTTGTTCAGCACTGGACGTGCCTGTTGTCTGTCGAGTTGGTGTGCGTACTCCTCCGTCACACGCGAGTGCTTGGCCTGAGCCCATTCAATTCCACGTGACCAGCCGACAGTGGGAACAAGGTCAGAAGAGGCATTTGTCCAGTTGAGTCTTCTTGAGAGAAAGAAGAGAGGGGGGGGGGGNNGTACGAGGAGGTCCTCGTGTTGGAGCTTGAGGAGGGCGAGAGCGCGCGAAAGCTCGTCGTTCTTCTTTTCGGAGCGTGCGAGGTCTCGTTCCATTTCGACCTCAAGTGCCTTGCTCGACTCTCGATACTCTGTGTAGCTGGCCTCCATCTCCTCCATCTCATCCCTCCTCTCTTCAGCCTTTTGTCGCCATTCCTCCACTTGCCGCTGGAGCGCCTCACACCTGGTGCACCAGAGAGCCGCTTCCCCCTCTGGGGAGACTCCTCTTCCTTCCATGTGGTGTCGGTGCCCCCCAGCGCCCTGCTCCATGCTGCTCATCATGCTGATGTACGTGCTGCCGCCCTCCCTCCACCAGGATGAGGTCTGCTTTTTCTGCTTGTTTTCTGCTTGTTTTCTCCTTGTTTTTCTCGTTCTGGGGGCTGCTCCTTCCCGCCAAAACCGCCCCAACACGAACTGAACTTGGTACCTCCAGCTCACCCCTCGCCTTCATCACCATCATGTTGCACCAACTGCCACGGAAGCCTTTCCTCGGCTTCCTCCAGGAAGGAACGAATCACGGGGCAGAGGACGTTGTGCTGTTCCTGCCCATGGGTCCGTCCTCCGCGCAGGCTATTTCGCACTCGCCAAGTTCAAACCGCTCTTCTCGGGATTTGCCTCACCACGACCACCACCACGACCACCACCACCTTGACCATGACCACCATCATCACCACCAGGGTGGGTGGTTTGCCTCTCCCGTTCGCATACGCCTATCCCCACACTCGCGCTTCCATCGCAGGCAGCTCCGTCGGCCATCTCTGGTCTGCTCCTCTACCGGTACAGAGGACGACCACTACGATCGCCACCATCATCACCCTGTTGCTGTGGAGGAAGTCGGGCCAGCTCGTGTGCCTGCCTCCCGCTGCGAACGATATGGCGGCGATGGTGGCGCCCTCTCTTGGAGGAGTACTCCGTCACGAGTTTTGTTGTTACCACCATCACTCCCATCACCATCACCGCCATCACAAACACCATCACCATCACCGTCATCACCAGCGCCATCGGAAGTCATACGAGAGGCTATCCAAGCACCTGCCGCGCCACCGGTACCTCTGCTGGAGATGAAAGCAGAGGAAAAGGAGAAAGAAGAGGAGGAGGGGCAGGGCGTGGTGTGGTCCGTTCCCTCGGAGATGTGGGTGCGCGTGTTTGAAGAGCTCTCGCCTCGGGATCTTTGCGCCTGTCGGCTCACCTGTGGCCGTTGGCTCGACCTCGCTTCGGGTGCCCATTCGTCTCTCCTCTCCTCAATGTGAGTGCGTGTGTCGTCACTCCCTGACAGGGTGAGTGTGCAGACGAGAGGCTGTGGCGGCGACTCTACTCGCGAGAGTGGGGGGCCGCAGAGGAGCGGGCAGCAGCCGCCACACAAATGGAGGGATGCTTGAGCTTTTGGAGGACGGCCTATGCCCTGAGGTGGACCTGCTGCTCCTCGACGACGACGACTACTTCTACAACAACAACAACAACAACTACAAGGGCGAACGGGCAAACAGGGAGCTGCGAGGAAGGAGAAGCGCCCAGCCATGTGGCGCAGAAGCGGTACAAGAGGAGGAAAACGGCAGCCGGCTGCACGACCTTACGTCGCAGGGTACATCAAGATAGCGAGGCCACTCTGGAGGGAGGAGCAGGACTTGCTTCACAGACAATCGAAAGGAAAAGGCGACGGCAGCAGGCAGTACCGGAGGAGCAGCTCCAGTCTGAGCGGCAGACGGAATGGCAGGTGGCCCTGCTCTCTGCCCATTATGCAGCGATTGACCGGGAACACCTTGTTGAGGTTGTGAATAGTCGGTGCTGACAAATGAAGATATTGAAACCAAGGCTCATCAATCCGTCTTGCGCTTGTTCGTCAGCGCCGCATCTTCTTCCGCTTCACGAGCCTTTTGCTCCGCGATCCACGCATCCATGGTGCTCCAACACTCAAACAACCACTTGATACGGTCTTCTTTGGATTTGGGCACATCACGCCAGGAGAAGCGCCACAACTTGGCTCGGATTGTCCGATTGTGGAGGCCTGATCCCCGCCCGCCCGCACAACAGCCAAATAATAACACACAATCAGCCTGGTTCCACCAGCGCAAGACTTAGGGGGCAAGAGAAGAGGTGGGTGCCTCCGTTGGCGAGATCCCAAAAGGTTCGCGCATGTTCAAATCCCGAGTGGGCACACAGCAGAATGTCCGCGCCCTAGATCCATACACGCACATGGCACCAAGATGACCAATCGTTGGTGTATGCGAATGAGGTACCACACGCAGGGGGATACCTTAGTTTCGTTTGTTTCGAGCAAGGCCAAAACGCCCCCGAGGCGCGGAGGTAGTGTCCACTTGAGCGCCTCTGCTCTTTGCAAAAGGTCCCTCGCTGCCACGATAGTTTCTTCTGAGACTCCTTCTGCCTCCACCTTCCCCACGTTGGCCTTGGGGGCAAGAACGGGGAGGGCAAAGCATCAGAGAGTTGATAAGAAAATATCAAGGCCTGCGAAACGTACGCGCAGCTTGGCGAGGATGTAGTCACGCTTGGCCTTGCTGAAGCGGGTGCCTTCAGGCCATATGCACACCATAATGTTGGGCCGCACAGTACGCCCGTCATGCTTGTCCGTCGATGGCTGCGCGTCTTCCAGAAGACTAGTGAGGGCGCGTATTTCGTCACCCATGCCTGATCCGGCTTCCCTCTCGATAAACAGGTTGGGCGTTCGACTGCCCATCGTGTCCAACCCGGCGTCCCATAGCAGGGACTTCTTCACGACGTAACGCATTCTGAATCGGTCTGAGAACAGATACTTTACACCCACACCCACCATCATCACCAATACAAGTCGACTTAGACGTGATGTGTATGAACGTGCGTCGCATTTGCCGGCGCTTGCCAGGTATTACCTGTGGAAGGAGGGTGTCGGCAAAGGAGTTGTGGCGGAGGAATACGAGGAAGGTGGAGTTACGGGTCACGAGCTCGGCCCCCTCCAGGTGCTGCCTACAGCCTAGCAGCCGAAGAGCAGCGGCCGTGAGGAGATAGCGTCCCCAGAGGTGCTGGTGGGTGTAGCACCACTGACGCCAGCGCGGGCTGGCGGGCCCCAGGCAGCCGCACAGCGCGCCTGCCACCCACCCACCCAGACCGAACACCCATATGGCCGCCATTTCGGCCGTGAGGTAGGCCACAAAGAACAACACCACCCGTGCCAAGGGCTGCTGCCACCGGTAGGGGGTCCCCCGCGCCACGTCCACCACCGCTCCGAGAGGCACGAGCACTAGGGCCAGAGGGAGAGCAAGCAGGAACAGGAGCGTGTACAGCGGGTATGTAATTGCCCGACGTCCCCACTTCTCTGCCCACTTACTTAACGCCCACGTATGTCGTGTGTTGTAATTTCCATAAGGCCAGGCGGACCCCACCCGCGGCTCATCGGCCTCCCCCACCACCTCGAACTGCCACATATCCCCCACCTCCGCGCTCTGGATCTTTTACAAAACCTGCAAAACCGAACCTAGAAGAATTTTCAGAGCGTGGTTTCATTAAACAATTATCATATGACAACTAAAATAAACACGTTCAGCTTCTGACATGTGAATTTATAATGTTTGGTGCAAGCACTGCCAATGGTTTGCTTGCCAAATTCATGAATTTGGCAAGTGCCATCAACGCCAATAATCAACCACCTCAATAAACAATAAAAAAATGGAAAAAAAAAGAGAGAGACTCACTTTCTCATTGAGTTGTGTTGTATTGTGTTGTTGTTGATTAATCTTAGAGAATATGAAAAACAAGTCTATTTCACCTCTTATAATACTCTCATTCTTTATATAAATCATCTACAAAAAATTCAGATCCTTGCTGCACATTTATGAGTCTGAAATTGCTCTTTCAAACAATATCATTTTCACAATTAATTAATGTATTATAAAGCAATTTTTAAATTTTAAATAGAAATATTTGTTCTCTAAAAATATAAAAAACACATTGAAAATGAAACAATTTTTCAACAACTCACTCATAAAACTTTTCAAAAGATAGGTGCTTTTATGTGTGGCTTTGAATAGAGTATCTTATGATTAAAAATATCAATTTCATTTGATTTTCTATAAACAAATATAATAATCACAGTTTCACATTCACAATAGCACTATTGATGTACCTGGCTATCAGGCAGGAGGAGGCTGCCTGGGTAGATAGATTTCTCTTGCATATGAAGAAGAAAAAAGTAGTCAGACTCATCTTGTCATGAGTGGTGGTGCAAGATGAATATGAATAATGGAAGAAAAATGACCACTTGTGCTACTCATTCTGATGGGACAAGATTGAAGTCATAAATACCGTCACTTCAACATTTTCTACATCAGGACAACTGGCTGTGTTCGCGCGCAGAAGCTGGGTCCAAAACGCAATAAACGCGATAAACGCAATGCACGCAATGAACGCAATGAACGCGTTTTGAAAACGCAACGAACGCATTTCGAACACGCGATGAACGCAATTAACGCAACCAACGCGTTTTGGAAATACAAAATTAATTTTTATTTGATTTTTTCGGAACTGCAGAATGAGCATGCGTAATTTTAAAAACTAGGAGGGCCAGAATTAGAGCTCCATGAATGTCAACTATGTGCGCATGGAACTCGTCTGCACAGAAGCGACAACTCGTGCAAGTAAGGGCGTCGAAGTCGCTGTCAAAGAGGTGGCCTTCCTTTCGGAGCTGCATCATCCAAACATCGTGCTGTTCTTCATGTGCTCTTCGTGCTGGTGTGCTGAAAAGGCGCCAAAGACAATGTTGCTCTGCAAGTTGAAACGGTAATTGCGTTTTCGAAACGCGTTCGTTGCGTTAAATGCGTTTGTTGCGTTTGTTGCCTTTATTGATAAACGCCCGTGAGCGGAATGCGTTTATTGCGTTTTCAAAACGCGTTCGTCGCATTTATCGCGTTTATCGCGTTTAACGCGATCATTGCGTTTTGAAAATGCGTTTATTGCGTTTATTGCGTTTGACCCATTTTCTCAGGGGACTGTGGCGCCTGCGCTGGTCCCCCACAGGGGATCACAGCATTTTGGACCCATCCATTGCACAGACCATGTTGAGTATCTCTACCAAAGGAAAGGTCAGGAGGGCAGAGATTTCCACCAAGTATCATCAAGTTGTCTTCGGGAAAAATTTCTCGTTTTTTTTGGCGTGAAACGTGTGGCGAACTCGTGAGAACAAGAAACAAGATGGGTCCAAAATGCAATGAACGCAATAAACGCGAGAGACAAACACGTTATTTGCAATACTTGCCACAACGCAATGAACGCGTTTCAAAAACGCAAGCAACGCATTTAAAAAACCACACGTTCAATGCAACGAACACAATTAAACACGTTCACAATCACAAATACTGCAAAACTTGCACGTACAAGTCAAATGAACACGAACGCACTCAATTGGACGTAGATCCTTCTTTTGTAAATGTCGAGCTTTGATCTGGCTCACAATGACTCGAACGGTGCTGTGACAGCCTCCCGGAGCACGACCGTCGCGGAGACCAAGTTCGCTGTTCCAAACGATGACAATTCCGTGTCGTAGAGCATGGGTTCTTTTTGCGATAAACGCGTGCGGAATTCAATAAACGCGATGCACACGCAATAAACGCGTTTATCGCGAATATCGCGACCAAACTTTGCAACTCACCGATCTGGCCAACAAACCACGCTA
>CDEZ01017568.1:0-10374 GCA_000826365.1 Acanthamoeba royreba | reverse complement strand
AGGGCTTGCTATGGTGTGCTTAGGTTCATCATGGAGAACAAGGCCAAGGGTTGCGAAGTCACTGTGACTGGTAAGCTGCGTGCTCAGCGTGCCAAGTCCATGAAGTTCCGCGATGGCTACATGATCAAGGCTGGTCAGCCCACCAAGGACTTCATCGATGTGGCCGTGCGTCACGTCCTCCTGCGCCAGGGTGTGCTCGGTGTCAAGGTCGCTATCATGCTCCCGTGGGACCCCACGGTCAGGGGCCACATCCCCAGGACTCTGCCCGACGTGGTCAGGATTCACGAGCCCAAGGAAGAGGCTGCTTTCCCCATCCCCGAGGGTGCCAAGGGTTACGGCGAGCAGATCAGCCAGCCTGCTCCTGCTGCCTCTGCCGAGGTTCCTGCCCACTAAATGGGAAGCAAGTTGTAGACTTCTCTTCCTCTTCCTGTCAGCTCTCCCTCCCTTTGCTCCCGCTCCGAACGCCCCAACTAAAAACAAGAAAATCACCTATACACCAGCCTCTGCCTATCTTCTTATTCTTCATGATTGTCACTCGCAGTGGACAGTCGTGTTGGTGCGCCACGGTGGACTGCAGTGCACCAGCCATTCTTCTTGTTCTTGGCCTAATCCGTGGTAAAGGCGTCCTTTGAGCAAATTGCTTTATTAGGGTGTACCGCTGAAGAGGTCTTCTTTGTCTGGGCAGAGCTTGTTGGCGCCCAGACCATTTGAAGAAGAAGAAGAAGACCGGTTTGTTCAAGAGACTTGAAACTTCTTCATCTTCAGGACTCAAGTCAGCGAAACGCCAAATAGAGGCACTTAATAACTGCAGGAAAGGTCCTCGTCACGCCGTGAACGGGCACTCGTCATGTCCTGGTTCACCAACACTGAATACGTTGGAGACGTACATCAGCTGCAGCCCGCCTCCTCTTCTCGCTATCTTTCCGCCATTGCTTTCTGTGCTGCCTGCCAGCTTAAGACACAGGCTGACCCGTAAGTGCGCGATACATGCAGGCGCCCGGGCCGCTGGGTTGGCACACAAGCCACGCCTATGGCGATAAAATCCTGGTCTTTGGTGGCAACTACTCCTTCAAGAACCAGAGCTCGAAGAACCTCTCCAACGATGTATTCCTGCTTGACCGTACGACGGAACACGCTCCTTTTGTGTTTGCTCTCAGTGAGTTAGTGTGCTGATGGTGTGCTGTGGCATTCCCTGATCAGCCAGCAGCTTTACCTACCAGCGCTTAGCTGTCAAAGGCAGCACACCCAACAAGAGATGCCAACATGCGACCGCACTACACAACTCCAAGTTCGCAAACACCTCCGAATGCACTGTGTGCTTGATTCCTCACACTGAAGGTGATCGTCTTTGCGTTGTGGTAGGCTGTACCTGTACGGTGGGTATGATGGCTCGAAATGTCGCAATGACCTCTACATCCTCGATTTGGGTGCGCCGCAGTCTTCTCTCTCCTTTCCATCTGGGCGTCTCATTCCTCATAGGATCTTCCTCTACCACAGCTGCGGGAGAGTGGCGTAGGGTGAAGGTGACCGGCCAGAAGCCACCACGTCTGGCCGGGCACACCGCTACCATCGTAGGAGATCAGATGTACATCTTTGGAGGACGCTCCTCCAGCCGCGAGTTCCATTCGAGTCTCTACATCCTTGATCTTAGTTACCTACCGTCCCCACCCTTTCCGATGTCACTCAACGGATGTGCAGTAGCCATCTTGCTGACTCTGATGTACGCACAGACACGCTAGTGTGGACTAGACCAGAGGTCAAGGGTAAGGCTCCACCTCCGCGAGCCTTCCATTCCGCTGTCAGTGATGAAAACGGTCAATCACTGTACATCTACGGAGGCTGCAATCATCAGGAACTTCCCTACGGTGATCTTCACCGCTATGACGTGGGTTCGTTCTTTCTTCAGCAACATCATAAAACATTGAATTACATCACTTGCTCACTTGCTCCCCTTCCTGTCATCCACAGGAACCCACGCTTGGCTGAAGCTCGAAGCTGAGGAGCACCTTGCAGCGCGTTTTGGCCACGCTACTGCAGAAGTGTTCCCAATAGGCACTTCACCACCTTCCTCTCATTGTCCTGGTCAGTATCAGCGGTGACACCTGATTCTTCATTCACTCTGCAGGGTTCGTGGTGTTTGGCGGGGTGCTGAAAAAGGGCGACGCCCAGCTTATGTCGAACGAGCTCTGGATCTACTTCACCCGTAGGTTACCTCCTCTCCATTGCGCCGCTTCCTCCCTATCTGACCCTCAGGTGAAAAGGGGATAACCGGTGGGAGCAGTGCCGTGTCAACAATCCCCTGATTGAGGAAAAGGGCCTCCAGGGTCGTGCCCGGCATACCGCCCTCTTCATGGGTTCTGACAACGCTCGCAAGGTGCGCGGCTTCTCCATTCAACGTCCACTCAATCCGCTTGATCTTACCCAAACCAAATGGCCAGTTATTTGTGCTGGGCGGATACATAGAGCGTGACTACTCCCCCTCCACGATCGTCTTCTACAACCTAGGTTCGCATTTGCCCTCCATTCTCCCTTCTATATCTTGATCTTAACTCCCTACCCTGAATGCAGAAGAGTTACTGGCAGGTAAGGCGGCTCGACGCAGATCGCTCGTGAGTTCGAGGGACCATTCTCCTGCTTCATCAAACAATCAGCCCTCTTCAGCCAGCACAATTGTTGTGCGCCCCAGTGCCCAGACAACGATCGCCACGAGCCCTCAGAAAAAGGGAGAACAGCGCCGTACCATGAGCGAGAAATTTTTCGTACGTCTTTGAGTATCGCGTATGCTGATCCTCTCACTCATGATGCACATGGCCTCCATCCATGTACTGCGTGTTGTCCGCAAGCAGACGAAGAAGGCGGTACTTGCCAGAAAGAAGAACGAGGAAGTCTCGGCAGTGAGCAATCCCACCAATATCCGCCACAAGGTCAGTTCTTGCCTTTTGATGATGGAATTAATGCTTCCGTCCTGATACAAGTGGACCTACGCACCTTCAGGTGCACGTGGACGAAGAGTACCGCTGGTCTGGCGATGCTTTCGAGCTTAGCACCAAGCTCGGCACAGGGTATCAATCCAGAGCGTGTGATGGTCAGAGGTGACATCAAACAAATGCTAAGAGTGAGAATGCACGCAGAGCGTATGGATCCGTGTACAGAGGAGTACAAAAGGGATCGGGGAACGTGTTCGCGATCAAGGTCATTACAGCCCTCGGAAATACAGCCCAGCAAGAGGAGCTCAAGAAGGAGATCGAGATTCTCAAGAAGTGCACCAACAAGTACATCGTGTCCTACTACGGGTCGCTCTCGAAGGATGATGCATTTTGGGTTAGTTTTCCCCTCACACATGACCAACAAACAGGCTTGAAGCTCATCCTGCATTATGACGACATNATGACTTACAGATCGTGATGGACTACTGTGCACTGGGCTCCGTGCGGGACATGATTGAGACTTGCAACAAGCCACTCAATGAGGACCAGATCAAGGTGTGTCCCTCGGCTGTAGGTACAGTTAAAATGGTATCCTCCAACCCTAACCTCATTCGTACGCGTAGTTCATAACTCGGGGCACATTGATGGGCCTGATGTACCTTCATGCCATGAAAATCATTCACCGCGACGTTAAAGCGGCCAATATTCTTCTGAATGAGAAGGCTCAGGTACCTCCCTCTAACTAAATGAGAAGAAAACTATGCATCAGTACTGATTGGGTCATCATCGGCATCGTCAACCATAGGTCAAGATTGCCGATTTCGGTGTCTCAGCAACACTCACACAATCCAAAGATACGGCCGAAGAGGTGATGGGCACTCCTCTGTGGATGGTACGAAACCAGCTCACTTGCAGTCAAGTAGGCATTCCTTGCCAGTTATTCACGTTTCCCTACCTATCAGGCGCCAGAAGTGATTATGAAGAAGGCATACGATGGCAAGGTACGCTCTTGTTCAGTGAAAGAAGATCAGGACAATGAGCTCAAAACATCATATGGCCTCTCAGGCGGACGTGTGGTCATTGGGTATCACGATCATCGAAATGGCCGAGGGCCTTCCCCCTAACCACGACATGAACCCGCTACGGGCAATGCGCATGGTGCCGGTCAAGCCCCCTCCCACTCTCACTGAGCCCTCCAAGTGGAGCAATGATCTCAACAGCTTTGTGGTACGCCTCACTCCGCTTCCCCTCCTGACATGACCTCTCATCGGCCACGATTCCCGTACTGCTGTACAGGCCTTGTGTTTGACGAAAGATCCAGCACAACGACCAACGGCAACCGAACTCCTCACGGTAAACTTGACACTTTGCCCTGAACTTTACCACGATCTTGCAGTTAACCAGGACACGTGGCATGCAGCATTCGTTTGTGATAGGTGGATCAGCATTTGGAAAAGAGGTACTCATCGATAGAATCGAAGAATGCCTATCTATCCGAGAGCGGAAAGCCATGGAGGCTGAAAAACAGGTTGGCAAAGCCAAGGAGGAGGAAGAAGAAGAGGGCGGCAGTAACATGGGGACGAGGGTCGTGAATGGGAATGACGATGAGGTATGTTTTCTTCTCGTAAATGCAACCAACTTTGCGAGAGCCTCACAGGAGCCATTCTTTCCAGGAGAACAATAATTGGGGTGGAACGATGGTTGGACCAGGTGATGATGATGATGGTGATGACAACGACGACTACGGTGGATGCGGTAAGTGGCCCGGCATTCCCGCACATATGAATGCTAAATGCCAATTAAACAAACGCAGGTGCCACTTTCAACATGAGGGAGAGCGGGGCAGTGCCTGCGCAGGAGAACGGAGGAGGCATTGAACTGATGTTGATGAGCCCCGAGGAACTCCGGCGGCAACTGATGGCTGCGCGGGATCAGATCGAACAACTCAAGAAGGAGAACCAAGACCTCAAGCAGCTTCTCATGAAGGCGCTGGCCAAGTGATCATTCCTCATTGCAGGCATCCCATAACCACAACATGCTTGTAAAATGACCTATTTATATTCTGAATAATGGTGATCGGATTAGGAGCCCTGGGTGTTTACGATATTTCGAAATTGTTTCCGAAAAACGAAACAGGTAATTTGAAGAACCGGAAACAGAAAGTTCCATTTTGTGTCGACACGTGAGAAACACCTCAGCTGAAGAAACCTTCGCTTCTGTGGCCGAAGAAGCAGAAGAAGAGGAAGAAGAAGCAGAGGGATCTCCTGCCCCTTCTCATCACCGGACACATCCACCCCAATTCCATCCTCCATTTTCTAAGTGAAGCTTCCCAATTGTGCGTTCAATTTTTCATCATCACTCGCCCCCCCGAAAAATTCGCTCTACGCTCGTTCTTCTTTAAAATTATGAACCACATTTTCATCGATGAGAAATTAAATACTGTCATGTTGATGAAAATAATTAAGTTACGCGCAAACTAAATTATTTGTGAATTGGACGAACAGAAGAATTAGAAATGAAAGCCGCAAAGGAGGAGAGCAAGGCGTTTTGGTTCGTGGCGGTGCCCAAGACCTACTCGTTCGAGAACATGAAGTCGGGGTTGCAGTCTGCGTCCCAAGTAGTGGCGCGATTCCAGCTTCCGAGCCTCCGCGTCGGGTCACTCGATTCGCTGTTGTCGCTCAGCGAGGACCTCGGCCGGAAGGACCAGTTCTTCGAGGGTGTCGTCAACAAGATCGCCCGTCAGCTTAATGACCTCTACATCGACCCCGAGACGGGTGCCGTCGAACCCCACGAGAAGATCCTCACTATCAATAACGGTACCCCTCCTCATCCAAATTTAAATTCATTTTAGTTAAAAGTAAATTTCCCATAAATAATTTAGAACTAACGGCATATTAATTTTCCGTTTAAATGCAATATTTTTGTTGTTTTTGTTGTTTTTGTTGTTTTTTAATTTGATTTTGACAATTGGTTTTGACATTGACGTAATCTTTTTTAATTGGTTGATAACCCATGGTTGCGTACGGACGTGGTGTTGTTTTTTTAGTGGGCCTCGATGTTTGGCTGGCCAATTTCCAGTGGGACGAGGCCAAGTACAAGCTCACCAGCCCACTCAAGGACATTGTTGATGCCATTTCCACCGTACGTTAGCTTCATTCTTGTCTCTTGGAGGAAGCGTCCATAGGTGGAAGAGGATTCGGACTGAGACATTCTCTCGTCTCTTGTTGGTTCTGCAGACAATGGCCAAGATTGATGAGGATCTCAGGACCAAGTCTAGCGCTTTCCAGGCCGTCAATCAGGCTATCGCCGCCGAGAAGAAAAAGACCTCGTATGATCTTCTATTCTTATGCAACTCACAAGGTGGCCATCTACTGGAGCCCTAAACCCTTTTATTCCTCAATGTAGTGGCAGCCTTATCGTGCGTGATATTGGCGACCTGGTCCAGCCGCAGCACTTCATTGAAAGTGAGTACCTCACCACACTCTTTGTCGTCGTCAGCAAGTACGTGCCTCGCCTGCCTGGTTATTGATCTTTGTAGAGGATCAGATTAGCTAATCTGTATATTTTGTTGTCTCAGGTCTGGCTCAAAGGAGTGGCTTGATACATACGAGACGTTTGTGAACGATGTTGTGCCTCGCTCTTCTGAGTACGTAGCGGCATTCTTTGTTCTTATGATGCAGGGTACTGACTCGTATGTAGTCTCATTTACACCGATGGCGACTTCAACCTCTACAACGTCGTCCTCTTCAGGAAGATGGCCGATGACTTCAAGAATCAAGCCCGCGCTAAGAAGTGGACCGTGCGTGAGTACAAGTTCGATCCCAAGGCTGTTGAGACAGGCAAGGAAGATCTCAAGAAGCACGAGAACAAGCGCAAGAAGCAGAAGGTGCATACTGTTCTGTTTCATGATGTCCGTACAACCTGCTAACTCACTTAATGTTGCACAATTCCAGGATAACATGGTTAGGTGGTGCAGACTGAACTTTGCTGAAGCTTTCATCAGTTGGGTGCACCTCAAGGCCATCCGTACATTCGTGGAAGCAGGTACTATGTCTTCTGGCGACCGTATTCGGGATCGGGCTACCTAACGTTTTGCTGCCGGTAACAGTGTTGAGGTACGGACTTCCCGCTGAGTTCACCTCGGCTTTGATCGAACCCGCCAAGAGCGGCGAGGCCAAGCTGCGGAAGACTCTCGACTCGCTTTACGCGAAGCTCGGGTCCTCGTATATCGATGGCGGTGATGATATCGACTCAGCCTCGCTCCTGGCTGGCGTCGCCGACAAGTTCTACCCCTATGTGTGGTCTAAGCTGTTCGTTGCCACCACCAACACTCAGTAGGAGAGTTGTCAATCTTGTGCTTTTCCTTCCCTCTGTCTTCTGCTTGTGATTTTTTTCTGACTCCAACAGAGCGTTACTTCACTGACTCATTGCACACAATGCCAACGGGAAGGCCGCAGGTTTACGCAATAAATAATATTTGTGTATCAACCGGTATGATCGACTTACCACAGCAGAAGAGTACATACGTCTAGCTCAGCTGATAGTGGAGGGCCCCGACAATCGCAAAGAAGAGCGCGCAGCCTGAGAATGTGAGCATATCATACCTGTAGTAGATTCACACAAAAACGATCAACGGCAATCCAAACCAGCCAGTATGCGGGGTACTTACTTGGCTGATTTAGGCGCGGTGACAGGCACGGCCTTGGGCATGTTGACAGGACGCACCGACATGCGACGGAGATGGTAAAAGTGATGCTTGAGGGCTTCGAAAAAGCTTTTGTGTTCAAAGTAGGGCAGACCAAACTCCTCACATGTACGCTGCAAGCACAACACTCACGTAAGGAAGCTACGTAACGATTGTAAGAAGTAACAGGAGGGATACCTTGACAATGGGAGCGATTTCAGGCAATCGCGTGTGAGAAATGGCCGGGAACAGATGATGTTCGATCTGCGTCTTTAGGATCAGACACGACCTCTTGCCGAAGACTCTAGGGAGAAGGCTACCTGGTAGTTGAGACCACCGGAGAGCCAGGTGGCGATGGGGTTGGAGGTGGAGTAGTTGGAGGAACCAAGCACTTGGCACTTGGCCCAGTCGTTCTCTTGGTTAAGCTCTTCGGGGAAGACCACGTCGTCGGCAAGATGGGTAATCACGAACTGGAGTGCAAACGCGTAGGAGGCGACGCAGAAGGTAATCGACATGCATAACAGGCCATAGGGTGTTCCGTGAAGGTAGCAAGGCAGAAGAATCACCTGCAGCGAACAGAAACGATGTTAGCCACATGTGCCGGTCTAGTGTTAGGACGCTCACGGACCCACAGGGGAAGCAGAGCCTTGGTAACGGCGAACAAGATCAGGTAGGAGGTGGATGGCGTATACATGGGTATGTCCCTATGAAGACATAGAAGTGGAGGTGAGAAAGTTATCGTGATTTTATACATCAGATCGGTATTACCGGTATTGCTTCTTGATGACGAACATGATGTCGGACAGATACCACTTGTAAACGATAAAAGGATAAAGCAGCCAAACATAGAAGTGCTGAAACCGATGGTACGAGCGCCATGGCTGAGATGGATGATAGCGCAGCATGGGGAATGCGGTGGTAGCGTCTGGATCCTGAGAAGTATTGGTGTACTGATGGTGGCCGATGTTGTGCTCATGCTTCCACACCAGCGAGCTACTTCCCATCAGGTCCATCACCTGCATTATTTTCACTCGTGTTAAAGTTATACCACATTGCACCTGTAAGGAGGAAAGACTACCAAAGAGGCGAGCTTGCTGATCGTCGGATTCTTGGAGAACCCACCATGCGTGCCATCATGCATGATCGTGATACCGAATTGGGAGTAGAACCATCCCATCATCACACAGCCCAAAAGGTTGCCTTTGATGTACCCGACATACCTAACCACCATCCGTGACGTCAAGCTTTGACCATAACAATCAATGAAAGAAAGTCGTACATGAAGAGCAAGAAAAAGAAGACGGTGTGGAAGGCCTGAAGCCAGAGAAGTGGCGATTCCTGCCTTGAAATGTTGTTGTCCCGGAAGTAGGCCTCCACACGGCTCTGAAGGACAGAGTAGAACTTGCTGTAGATTGTACATGTGATTAAATCAGCATCCTTCCCCCACCACATCCTCGGCTATTCTCTCTTACCTGTCCCAGTTGTACTTGAACAGATTGTCCGGTCGCTTGAGCTTCCCGATGTAGTACTGCACCACCAGAACACGACATGAGGTCAGGTGAGTCGCCGATGCATACCTCCAGTGTGTCACTTGAAAAGGACAGGACCCCATTTACCTTTCCCAGGAGAGAACTCACCGCAGCCGGATGCGTCGTCTTGAACATCACCGTGGCGTCCCTGCCCATTCCTTCTCCGTCACAACAAACACTGCGTGAGTCTTCTTTCTTTTCGAAAAGTGGTTATATCTTTTAAAATCAACTTTCATCATAAAAGAAAATGTGCTGAAATTTAGGACAAATTTGTAATAAATCGTGAAAAATAAAAACAAATCATTTACGAAGAACGAAAACGACAGCCGCGAAAAGTGAAGACAAAGACACAAACTAAAGTATTATTAATAAATACTCCATGATTTACATAAACAAATAAATAATGTGGAGAGCTAAATAAAAATAAATAAAAAAGAATACCCTGGAGAATGAGGTCGCCGCCGGGGTGGCGTCCAGAGAGGACGAAGGAGGAGACGTCGTAGACGCCCTCCCCCACTGCAATCCAGTAGCTCTCCGGTCCCTTGTGCCGTCCCACCTCCTCCAGTGTATACTCCTTCCCCTCTTCTTCCTTTGCCTTCGTCATCTTCACCTTCGTCGTCTCCACCACTTCAAGGTCGTGGTCCCCTCGCTGCAGTTCCTGCTGCTCTGACTCCGAGTGGTCGAGGGTCTTCTCCATCTCGAGGGACGCGTCGTGCGGGAGGCGCCAGCCGGGCCGGTCGAGGCCCAGGACGTGGTCGGGGTCGACTTCTCGCGTCTTCTTCTTCTGTTGCTGCTCCTTCTCCACTCCCAGGAGTGGAGGAGGAGGCAGCGAGGCATGATCGCCTTTGCTGTCACTGCCCACCCACGTCGCCATTCTTCCTCTTCGCTGTTTTGACGAATCCTGAGTTTGTGATTCGAAAGAAGAAGCGCTCGTTCGGCTCAAGAAGCAGAGGCTCTTGTTCACGTAAAGAAGAAGAAGAAACAAGAAACAAGAACAAGAGGCACGAAACAGAGAGAGAAAGGAGGAGAAACTCTAAGGGGGGACAGCGTCTGACCGCCCACTGCGCCTTCAGTGGAAGAGAGACAAGGACTGATGATTACGGCGGCCCCACGGGTTCCATTCCGTCAGCCGGAGGTCCGTTCGGAGTTAAAAAACAATCCGAATGCTCCTCTCGGTCCGGACGAGACGGTTCGGCAGCCGGGCAGAACAAGAAGTGATAGAAGAGAGGGCAGC
>CDEZ01017564.1:0-11302 GCA_000826365.1 Acanthamoeba royreba | reverse complement strand
GAGAGAGAGAGAGAGAGAGAGAGAGAGAGAGAGAGAGAACAACACAGCACACAGGAGAGAGAGAAAGAGAGGCGTTGGGAACCACCATGCAAGCGCAGGCACGAGCCACAAGAGGCCAGGTGGCCACGGAGAGCCTGGTGCGCGTGATGGGTCATCTGCCCTGGCCTCGTCGTGCTGGGGGTGGTGTCGTGGAGGCGCTTGCCTTGCGCGCGGCTGGTGGGAGCCATCCGGCGGGTCGACGAGGGCGGACACGCTTCTTCTCCTCTTTTCCTCCGTCGGGGAGGTCGAGCGACCACCACCCCAGCAGCCTGGCCAACACGACGAAGCGGGACAAAGGGATGGACCCCATCGCCGCGGCGGAGGAGGGAGGGCGGCAGGGGTAAGTGCGTTTTCTGTCTCTCTTCCCTTTATGCCAGGCCAACTGTGCAGCTGGATTCAATTGAGATGGTACAGGGGCGGATGGAGGAGGGCGATGGACCCCGATGACGCGCCACCCGAGTGGACCAGCACCATCCGGCGCTTCTCCTCGGCCATCACACAGACCACGATTCGGGTACGGTGTGGCGTGATGGTTCTATCTACGTTGACATAGACGGAGGAGATATATCCCTGCCTCTCTTGCCCTCAGTGCGCTGCACCTACTAACGTACCGATCTATGTGCGCGTGTCGATCTTGCCTGCAGCTGAACGATGTAGGCCATCATCAAACAAGCGAGGGCGGGGAAGTGAGACCTGCTTTGGACCAGGGACTCCTGAGGACGTCGTACGACACGGTCCCTCCTATTGTGGAATACGAGTGATAGTGCTGACGGGACTGAACATGCCAGACGCAAGTTACCAAAGCTCAGATCCTCACGTGCTACGCACGCAGCCGACACGTTCGAACGCCCACGAGAAGGACTTACCGCAGCGATTGTGGAAAAAATCCTCTCTCTACAACGCAACGAAGGCCACGCCAACCAGCTGGAAACGAAAGTCAAGGAGGAACTTGCCCAAAAGTTCGACGTGGACCAAGCGACATTGGAGGCTATCCTCCGCTACTACATGGATGTTCCTGAGTTCAAGACCAAACGCAGCGAACTCACCGAGCTGGTGCAGTAGTAACAAAGCGAATAAATTACTCTGCCCCAGAACGAAGAAGAAATCAGAGAGATTAAAAAGAAAATGGGAAGAAAAAAGAAAAAGAAGAAGAAAAACCTGTCCCACACACACACGTCGTAAATGGAGCTTGAACGATTCTCGGGTGGCCGAGGGGGAGTCTTCTCTGGGTCACGGGACTACCTGGACGAGGATGATGGTGACGACCTGGAGGTGCGAGTTATTTCTCTCTTTGATAACAATCGGAATACGGCAGCACACTTGCCATTTATTTATTTATTTAATGTCATTTAATGTCATTTTGTGTTTTTTATTTTTCTTCGTCTTCGTATTTATTTATTGTTATTTTTAAAATATGAAGTGCTTACAAAGTTATCGCGGTGACCCTGCTCACTCGGCTTGCCGCGTGGGGTGTGGCGTCGCAGGTAATAGCATCGCAGCAGCGGGCACGGCTGCTACGGGACCAAGAAGTTCTTGACCAGTCCACCGACCGTTTGGCCCGAGCGCAGCAGCTTGCTCTTCAGAATGAGGAGATTGGCGTGGCCATCCTCGATGAGCTTGGCGATCAGCGCGAGACCCTCAAACGCGCTTACGACAAAGTACTTACGAACCCCAGTTGCCAAACTCGAGCTTTACAGGAGAACACTCAATACATTCATGGGAGTAGGTTTTCGATGTGAATGATAACCTCGCGCATGCGCGCAAGACGTTGATGGGCATGTCAAGGCGGGTGGTGACCAATAAGCTCATCCTCATCCTCATCATGGTGCTGCTCGTTGGGGGAATCGTAGCTGTACGCTCGCTTTTTTGTTTGTTTTTGCTTTTTTTTCGACTTGGGTTCCACTCACGAATATCGACAGGTGATCTACTTGAAATGGGTGCGGAGGTTCATCCAGTAGATATAGAGCGCCGCCGAACAGAAGAAGCAAGAGTTGGTCTTTCTTTGTTCAACGGTTCGGTTATGGCTGGTCAGGCCACGCACCCATCCCCATTCAGGCGGTGGCGGCCCCTGGCAGTTGGTCGTTCGTGCTGTACAGCGTCCCAGCAGATAAAGTGGGATCAGACTTGGGTCAATCAAGAAGGAAAAGCAGCGCGCCGTTTGCATTTAGTGGACACAACCCGTCCGACGGTCAGGGCAACCGCGGGAATTTCGCGTTTCGCGCATTTACCCCCGAAACTGGTGTTGTTGTTGTTGTTGTTGTTGTAGCTGCGTGTAGGGTCAGAGAGGGAGCTGCCCCAAGTACCCCCCCCCCAACACTCCGGCCCGCGCGCTTCCTCACCCTAGCAAGATGCCTGCGGAGGGCGCCATCTCGCTTGGCGTGTGCGGCACGCATCCCTGGGTACGTGGTCTTCCAGGCGCATAAAACACGTAAAAAAATATTTATTTATTTGCATGAAGTGCGCGCATGGTAACATAGTCATGAAAAAAATAAGAAACAATTGTTGAGCCAATGGTCTCGCTGCCCTTCTTTATTTTGATCTTTGGGGGGGGGGCGACACGCACGGCAGGGTCCGTGGGATGATGGCAATTTGACCCTCTGCTTTCTCGACACGTACGTGCCCTCTTCTCGCTGCCCATAACCCCGTGCACCAACCATTCATGAATGGTCAGTGTGGGCAGCGCGCTGCTGCTGAGTTGGATCGTAGTGCTCGGCACGCTACGACTGCTGCAGGTGCGGCGACGCTATTTTGATCTTCATGTGCGCCCCTTTCCGTCGCTTTCGTTCGTGTCGTAGTTGGGAACCTAACCAAGCGTGCGTGCAGTTGGTAGGGGGGTGGGCATTTATGATAAAGGTCATTTTTTGCATTATTCTCTCGGCATTATATGCATTCAAGGCACACATGTCCCATCTGAGCCTGCCGTGTCATGATCTTTTTTATTCACACAACAATTTTCTTGTTTTGGCAGATGGTGGGCAACGTAGCAGTCGACACGGCAGAGCCTTATGAGCTACTGGGCGATGCATTCCTGTTAGTGAGCTGGGTACATTCCCCCATTGACAATGAGTTAGGGGCATGCCGTACCGGCTATATCTGATTATACCCGATGGCTGGGCTCAATCAGGCCTATTCTGGCATAATTGCCATGATGGAACACTCGCGTGGAGTGCCACAAACGTGGGTGCTTCAGAGCTGGTGGCTGTTAGCATTTATATTGGCGTCTGTGCGACTGCAAACTGTAGTAGTGCTCATCGAAAACGTACTGTTCCCTATTTTTTTATTGCACCACAACGTAAATGCATCTAATTTGACTGCGTCTGCGTTGGCCTTCACCGGAGCGCAGCATGGGTGGCAGTGGGACATGGTGGTGTTTTTTGTGCAGTTTGCTATGAACACGATAGTATGCGTACTGGGATTATGGTTCAATGATATACCTGTACTACGGATCTACGAACGCCTGAAACAAAAGCAACCTACGAGCGCAGCAAACTACTCCACTTTCGTGCCCAATCAAGAAGAACGCGTAATACTTCCCTTTTCTCTTTCAGAGTATGTTCCAAGCTTACGGTACCGCTTTCCAGTTCCCTGAAGGCAACATGGAGAATCCCGAGGACACGGCCAACTTTTTCTCCCGCATGTACTGCGCTACGTCTGCATCTTGGAGACTACTCTTCATCGCTAACCTTTTGTCTCAGAACGTTTTGGTGGTTTAACTCATTGTTGCAATTCGGATATGAGCACCCTCTAGTGATGAATGACTTGTGGAAGCTTGCCCGCCAAGACGAATCCGCTAATTTCGCCGCCACATTCCAGCAGGCATGGGAGAACCAGAGCTCCTCTAGGTAAGCTACCTCTCTGTAATTTCACTCTTCGCGGCTCTCAATCTACACCCCCACAGGCGCTCCCTTCCGCGAGCGTTAGTGGCAGCATTTGGGCTACCCTTCCTTCTTGCTGGCCTTTACAAACTCGTCAACGACATTCTAGTGTTCACCGGTCCCGTTCTCCTAAACCGTATCGTCGAGTTTGTGCAAGTAAGTTCCTCTAATCGCCCATCCCATTGGCCCCTTTTCAGAAAGGATAGATGTTTAATCTTGGGCCTCCTTACTAGGATGACACTCGACCCCTCTCCTACGGACTAGGACTTGCCGTAGCAATGTTTGTTCTCACGACGATCCAAATGCTGAGCGTTAATCAGTATTTTCACATCGGGTTCGTTATCCCCACCCAATGACATGTAGAGTGACCATCTCACTAATTTCGAACTTTTACTTTTGTTCATCGCCAGTTACCGTATTGGGATGCATGTATGCTCTATCACTTACCTCCTACTTTCACAATATCTCACGAGTAATTCGTGAACGCCCAGATTCGTGGAAGCATGGTGATTGAAGTCTATCGCAAGGCTTTCCGTCTAAGTTCGGCTGCTCGTCAGGAGTCCACCCTGGGCGAAATAGTCAACTTGTACGTCTGGAAGTTGAGTGTAGTGCGCATACTTCATTCCACGCTTACCTTGGCGAACAGGATGTCCTTGGATGCGCAGCGTCTGATGGACCTCATACCATATCTGCACATGGTGTGGTCGGCATTCGTACAGATAGGCATCAGTTTAGCGCTGCTGTGGCAAGTTGTAGGATGGGCTACCATCGGAGGGGTGGCAGTGATGGTGCTCCTCATCCCTCTCAACTCCTGGCTCGCCCGTGTGCAGGGAGCCATACAAAAAGAAATGATGAAGTGCAAAGATGAACGCACAAAAATTGTAAACGAAGTATTGCAGGGCATCCGCGTCATTAAATTCTTCGCGTGGTACGAGCACCCTCTTCCACAAGTTCTCTTCGAGCGACACCGTGCTGACTCTTGTAGCAT
Organism: Acanthamoeba royreba; assembly: GCA_000826365.1. NCBI lineage: Eukaryota > Discosea > Longamoebia > Acanthamoebidae > Acanthamoeba > Acanthamoeba royreba. Next base: position 6,400 of record CDEZ01017564.1, on the reverse strand, counting down.
ATAGGGAAGAGAGCTTTAAGCAAAAAATTGAAGGGATTCGAGCGGATGAAATTCGTACGCTGAGAAAGTCTGCGTACCTTAAGGTCGTGACGATCTTTTTCTGGACCTGCACTCCGCTCTTCGTATCAATAGTGACCTTCACCGCTTACACTCTACTTGGTAACCGCCTCGATGCTGAAACAGCCTTCACCGCTCTTGGTACGTCTTCCCTCTGATAAATGAAGTTATCAAAATCTCATGCTAGGTCACTCCGTTTTCAGCGTTATTCAACGTTCTGAGATTTCCTTTGAACATGCTGCCACAAGTCATTTCCTCTCTTGTAGAGGCGCATGTTTCGGTGAAACGAATTGCCAAATTTCTTCTTTCGGAGGAGCTGGACCCAAATGCCGTGCTTCGCTTACCTTGCGTACATGATTTAATCCCTTGACTGCGCACAAATCCCTTCTCACCCTATTAACAATCGCCATTGCAGAGCGTTGATCATACTCAAGTATCGACGGTGAGCCATCAAGAAGAGGGTGAGGAAGATCTTGCCATTCATGTGACTGGAGGCAACTTTGCCTGGAACAGTCAGCCGGAAACTCCTATTACGCTGCGCGACATAGAAATCAAGATAAAGTACTACCACGCCTCATAGGAACAAGGATTAAGGGAATTCTCTCACACCATTGTTCATGTGCGATCAGACGGGGCAGTCTAGTTGCTATTGTTGGTAGTGTGGGAAGTGGAAAGTCAGCCCTACTGTCCGCCCTCTTGGGAGAAAGCCACAAACGAAGCGGCAAGGTGGTAGTGAGCGGGTCTGTTGCTCTCGTCACTCAACAGGCCTGGATTCAAAACGCTACTCTTAAGGATAACATTTGCTTTGGTGATCGTTGCAACGAGGAACGCTATGAAGAGACCATTCGGTACGCCACCTGCTCTTTTCTAAGGCGGTTTTCATTCATTTGTGGCCCGACATGTAATCAGGGTGTGCGAGCTGAGCCAAGATATAGCGATGCTGCCTTCGGGTGATATGACCGAAATCGGAGAGAAGGGTATCAACCTTTCGGGAGGCCAAAAACAGCGTATCTCTCTCGCACGTGCAGTATACGCGGACAGGGATATTTACTTCCTTGTACGCCGCTCCTCTATGGTTGCTCTACTCAAACAAATAACACTTATATGTATTGGCGGGGCGTAAGGATGACCCACTATCTGCAGTCGACGCACATGTGGGAAAATCGATATTCGAAAACTGCATCCGCGATAAGCTGCGAGGCAAAACGCGCGTACTCGTAACTCATCAACTTCAATACCTCGCTGATGTAGATCATATCCTTGTCCTTAAGGACGGAAAGATCGTAGAAATGGGTTCCTACCTTGAGTTGATGCTCGCCAATCGGTACATTTCTAATATTATTCTTATCAAGCTTTAATATGTTCTCAGCAAGGTATTTCTTCTCTCGACAGTGAGTTTGCTCGCTTGATTAATACGCACGTAAAGCCGAGCCATGAGCCCTCGATTGTAGACGATGGTTCCTCGCACGAAGAGGCGGCCACTTCCCCGTCTGGAAAGTACGTTCTGCCCTACCGCAGGCCCCTACTCCCGTCGTTGTCTCACAAGAGTGATAGGAGAAGCGATAGCGCTGCTGCAAAACCTACTCTCCCTGAAAAACCCTCTACCAAGGCTGGTCAAAAGATCATTGCGGCTGAAGAGCGTGACACTGGTGCACATAGTCTTTTTCTCTCCTCGAATGTCGGAATGCATTTGCTTACCCTTGAGTCCGCACTTGAAGGATCGGTCGGATGGTCTGTGTACCTCCAGTACTCTACAGCGGTGGGAGGCTTTTTGATTGTAGGGAGCACGCTCCTGTTCTTTTTGTTGGATCAAGCCGCACAAGTAGGCGGTAATTGGTACAGAATCACAAGCTTGAATGTTTTGTATTTCGAAGTGTCATCCTAACCCAACAACACACGACTTTGAACTCAGGTGGCTTTCGTACTGGTCAATCCAGAGTGATGTGGCGCAGAATGTGTATTTCTACCTCATCGTCTATGCAGCTCTTGGCGGGGCAAGTACGGTGCTCGTGCTCATCCGATCGTTTTTGTTCGCCGTTGGAGGGCTCAACGCCGCCCTTTCCCTCCATGATCGTCTCGTCCAACGCGTACAACTTCCACCCTATTTTCCTTCCAATCCTGCCCCATTAAATCGCTTTTTTTCTTTAGGTGTTGCGTGCGCCAATGGCGTTCTTCGACACGACTCCAGTGGGACGGATTTTGAATCGGTTTTCCAAGGACATCTACACGATAGACGAGCAGCTCCCGGCGACAATGCGCATGTTCCTGAACACTTTGTTCTCATCGCTCGGGATCATAGTGGTGATATGCTTCGTTACACCATGGTTCCTCTGCGCCCTCGTACCACTCGGAAAGATTTATCACATCGTGCAGCAGATCTATATCCGCTCATCTCGCGAGGTTAAGCGACTTGACAGCATCTCGCGCAGCCCGATTTACCATCACTTCTCTGAGACGCTAGCCGGTATCTCCACTATACGTTCCTACAACAAGCAGGATGACTTCATAAACTCTAACCAAAACAAGCTGGATAGCAATCAAAGGGTACTTGTTCACAGCTGCGTTTATGAGGATCAAAATGCTAATGAGCCGATGCTGTAATATGTAAGGCCTTCTTTGTCGCAAATCTAGCCAACAGGTGGTTGGCCGTTCGGGTCGAATTTATAGGCACATGCGTGGTAAGTCTCGCTGCTCTCTTTGCGGTTATTGAGAGGCATAATATCGATCCCGGTCTCGCCGGCCTCTCGATATCATATGCCTTAACCATCACCGGCACGCTTAACTGGTGCGTACCTCTTTGTCCTGAACTTCATGCTGCCATCCCTTCTGAATCATTGATTTGAATTCCAGGCTTGTACGAATGAGTTCCGAGACAGAGACTCAGCTGGTATCAGTAGAAAGGCTCATTCAATACCTCCAAATCGCTGTTGAAGCACCGCCTCTCATTCCCGCCACCGCTCCACCGCCAGAGTGGCCACAGCAAGGCGCTATCCATATAACCAACCTCAAATTACGTTATCGGTTTGTATTCTATGATGCTATTACATTGCACGAGCTCTGACAATTGGGGAATACAGAGAGGGACTTGATATGGTCTTACGGGGAATTGAATGTGACATCAAGCCACAAGAGAAGATTGGCGTTGTAGGACGTACAGGAGCAGGGAAGAGGTATAACTTACATTTCATTTTGATCGCACGCCAAAGCTCCGTTGATTGATCCTTCTCTACAGCTCACTCATGCTGGCACTGTTCCGGCTCGTTGAGCCTGCAGAAGGCAAGATCGTCATAGACGGCATCGATATAAGTCGTTTGGGTCTGGATACTCTACGTTCGCGCCTTTCCATAATCCCTCAGGTTACCGTCCCTTCGCTTGATTAGACGGGCGTTAATTGCTAAAAGGTTAGTTCAGGACCCTACTCTGTTCACCGGCACCATTCGCAGCAATTTGGATCCGTTCGAGCAGTACTCTGATTCAGAACTATGGCATGCTCTTGACAAAGTGCACCTGAAGGCCGCAGTAGAGACCATGGGGGGCCTAGAATCCTCGGTTGCTGAATGTATACTAATTTCCTCAACTCTAACTCTGAAAGCGCTTCACTATTCACTAAACCGTGTTTGAACGTTCAACTCGCAGACGGTGAGAACCTAAGTGTCGGACAACGCCAGCTCATGTGCTTAGGCCGCGCTCTCTTGCGACGGGCCAAGATCCTTGTAATGGACGAAGCCACCGGTAGGTTCACCTTACTTGAGGTAAAGTGTAACTTGAGTCTGAAGCATGCTCGCTAGCTGCCGTCGATTATGAAACAGATGCGCTGATTCAGCGGACCATACGAGAGGAGTTCGCGAATGTCACCGTCCTCACGATTGGTACGCCACTTGTTGAGTGAGGAATTGGAAGTTACCAATCTAACCATTTATTGTATTGTGTATGCAGCTCACCGCATACAGACCATTATTGACTACGACCGCATAATGGTTTTGGACAAGGGACTAATCGCTGAGTTCGACTCTCCGCAGCAGCTACTGAGCAATAGCGGGAGTGTGTTTTACTCCCTTGTGCACTCCTCAGGCACCACTTCAACAAGCTCCACGGAATAGATTCGGACCAGGATAGGATCAAATCAACACGTGCACAGGGCCCCACATGATTTCTAGATCTTCTTTGCCGGATGGTGCGATGTGGTCGAGTGCTGTTCTCGAAGAAGGAGCGAGAGGAGGCCGAGCGACCACAGTTGGAGGGTCCCGTCGTTGTGAGCCGTCACCAGGAGCATGCTCCCGAAGAATGACTTGTCATGGCACACACACAGTGCCGTTACGTGCGAGCCATTGACAGAATAGAGCGTGTGCAGCATTTTCCCCGTGAGCACATCGTAAATGTGCACTCTATCTTCTTGAGCTCGCAAAAGGTACGGCGCAAGGAGCAATGCACCTGCAGCCGCAAGGAACATCATTCACGTTGGCGGATCAACCAGTAAACGTGCAGTGTTTCTGTGCTGTACCTGGGGGTATAGAGTACGAATTCATCTGCGTGACGTCGTAGTTATTCCAACACCGCACATGACCAGCTGCACATGAAGATACCAGCGTACGATTCCCCAGAGGCAACAGGTCCGCGACTGTGAATGGCCAAAGTGGTGGCACTCTCAATAATTTTGTGTGGAAAAGAAAGAGTCGATACCGGTTGCGAGGCGTACCCGGATGAATGTGGCCGCTGAGCAAAAGGGTAGACTGACATGTCCCTCCGATCTCTGATGAAGGGAAATCAAGTCGACGCAGAGTGCCGTTGGCAGTCCCATAGAATAGTGTGCGTTGTTCCTTATTTACGATGACCGTTATCTCCTCTTGATTAGGATCCCTGTAAAGTTCCTAAACTTCCATGTAAGTCTTGGAGCTGATGAAAGCCCCACCAAACGTTGTGCGGGTAATTACTTGAAGACAGGTATTGTCGTTGTGACCGATCATGAGCTGATAGATGACGCCTGCAGAGCAGCAATAGGACGCAATGTGCAAGGTATCATGACAGGCTGACGAAATTCCGTGTGGCGCCGTGCTTAGGATACGAAGGCTTAATGACGCTAATGACAATATAGCTACATGGCCCAAACTGCAGAGGCGAGGAGAACCTTGTGAGGCATTTCGGCATCGGCTTGCTGGAATTAACTCACCTGTGATTTATAGCCACCAAATTCTGTCCAGTACGAACAAAGAAGAGGCTATCCACCTTCCCCGTTTGTGCTCGCACAGAACCCAGTTTCTCGTGCTTGTTCCATACATGGAGCGCCTATGGAATGGCCACAGTGATTAAGAAGAAAATCCACACCTAAGAGGAAACCATTCTTACTCACCTTGTTAGCAAATACAGCAAGGAACCAGCGAGAGCCCTGTGAAAAGAAGGCCACGTGTTCAATATCACCCTCCGTTGCGACAGGGAACTGATCGCTGAATTCTTTCACCCAGCCTTCTCCCACCTGCAGACCATGTTGGTAAGCACGTGCGACAAAACTCATGATCTTGTGCAGGGCCAGTAGGTGCCTGAAAACACCAGCCTTCAATGCACCCATCCTTGAATGTGGCCAGAAGGTGGTTTTCCATCGAGAGAACGAAAGTAACAGGATTGATGCTCTCGCAAGGACGAAGAAGAGCGTTGAACAACTTGCCCCCGCAAGCATCGCTCTCTTCCAATTGCAGGCTCGTGACCACTAGATCGGAGTGATGAGCTTCTCGGTGCACCTGCGAGAGTGGAGCTTGGGTACCGGGAGCAATGCAATAGAAATCGGCTTCTGCGAGGACGGCGGCCTTGGGCATGGAAGGAGGGATAATGAGCTCGCCTGTCCGCATGTAGTTAAGTATGGGCTCGAAGTACCGTCCTTCTCTGCTCTCCCCTCAAACAGAGAGGGCCGGTTAGAGGATCACGACCCTGGCTTCCTCCTCCGCAACACAAGCTATGAGGAGGAAGACCAGTGGTGTCTGCGTACACCTAACAGGCCGTACCGGTCAATGAAGAAGGCCCCCTCGTCATCGAGCGTGCTTGGTATGTCCCCGTCCTGCTCCCACCCAACACCACAGTTGAGCCACCTGCCTCGTGGCCCCAGTGACGCAACTGGTGGGGACAAGGACGCGTACGAGGAGGCCCTTGAAGAAGGAGCCCTCAAGGCGAGTGAGGGTGGCCTTGGTGGTGGTGTAACGCGTGCCCCCAATGTTGAGTTTGACGAGTTCGGGCTTCTCGCGGCTGAGGGCAGCCACGTAGCGCGCACGTTGTTCCTCCCCGACCCCGCTCCTCCGCTTGTTGCTCCGCTTCCCCCGCGCCCGGCCGTCCCCATCGCTGCCGTCCTCTTCGGTTC
>CDEZ01017563.1:0-15656 GCA_000826365.1 Acanthamoeba royreba | reverse complement strand
AACACAGAGCGAATGCATAGCGCAGATCGAACGAATATTGGGTGAGCTTGATCGCAAGGTGGAGGAAACCACAAGCGCTTCACTCTCTCCTCTATCTTCTCCTCTAAGTTCTCTTCAGGGCAATTCCTTATCTTCATGAGGCAGACATCACGCGTCTGCCTTGCTCGACACCTCGTGGTCTTCTTGCGCTTGTATTTAATCTCCTCTTCTTGCGCACAGAGAGGACCACCAAATACAGCCATCAAACTTCCCTGCGTACTCACGCGTGGCCCTTATTCAGGTTTCCCGCCACTCACTATTGCTTGTGCTCTGTTCAGCCCTGGTACTTTTATCCTGCTGCATTGTCAGGGTTGCTTACGAAAGGTTACCTTTCCATAGCTGTGATGATGACACATTCAGCAGAACAGAAGAGGGTATCATATAAAGATGTTCTCTTGGGTATCGAAGCAAGGGATACAGCTGAATCTCGAGTTGAAGATGAGTAAGTTGGTAAACGCATCCATCTCGTAGATGTTGTTGACGATCCGACGGAACCCGGCCATCGGACCTCGGTTGTACGCTGCACCTGGCGGTGTGATGCCCATGAAAGCGGCCGTGCAGAGGAATGCGAACAAGGCCACCACAACGCCGACCGGTACGAGAGCCAGGCCGAGGAGCCAGAAGGGGAAGCTCATCACCTTGATCTCGCAGGACGCCTTGCCCCATATCTTGATGACTTCCCAGTAGGCGCGACCGAGTGCAGGAATGAACTTGAGCACGCCGATCACGATGCCCGCAGGGATCGCCGCCAGCTCGCCGAGAACGACGAGGAACAGGCCGAACGGGATCCAGTAGAGGGGCACGTCGAAGGGCTTCTCGTTGGCGTGCAGTGGCGCTCGATAGTCCTCCAAGTAGGCAAAGTACGAGTGCATGTTGAACTTCCAGAAGTGGGAGGGCAGCTCCACGCAGCACTGGGACACTGTCGACCCCACGCCAGCGGTGAGCACCATAGAGTCGTCATCAGTGAATGTCTTGAGGATGGGTCCGGTGAGTGAGTAGGCCAGCGCGCCGACGAAGATGCCGAGCAGCACGGCGAAGGGCCACAGGAAGAGAGGGATGGGAAGGAGCAAGAGGAAGAAGAACTTGATGGTCGGTCCGAGGCGCTCGGTCGTGGCGAAGGTGTAGTAGGTGTAGGCCACGTCGTGTGGCAGAAGAATGAGAGCGATGACGAAGCACGCCACGGTGGGGACCAAGGCGCACGGCAGACAGATGATGAGTCCCTTGAGCAAACCCACCGTGGGCAGGCACGCACAGCAAAAGGGCCAGCACAAGGGATGCATCCCCAAGCTGCGCCACGGTGACGAACCCATGTTTTGTTGGTGTTCTTCTCTCTGCCTCTTCTTCTTTCACCTTTCAGGGCACCAACGGTTTTGTTCAGGTGTATAAAACACACTCCACGTGTGGAAGGCTTTCTAAGTCTTTTGGTGAAATGTTGGCTAGGAACTGATCAGTTGAGTTTGGAAGTGTAACTGAAGCACGCTACAATACCTTCCTTTAAGCGAAAGGAGATGCGGTAAAACGGTTATGATGTGGCAGAAAAGGGACATGTCCGTGGAAACACTGGGGACAAACAGCTGTCGACAAACGAGGCCGTGTTGCGAAATTGATTTCAAACTTTCAAGTGAGCTTTGGGCCAGGGAGCCGCAGGCTTGACTAGGAACATCCAAGTAGGGCCTTATTGCCAGTCACTTTGGTGAATGTACGAGCGCCACAACCATTAGCTGATAAACACATACGAGTGTAAAATAGGTAGGAAACCACGCACTGGCGGATACCAGTCGCTCACACTTCCGATCCAGTCCAGCACTTCAAGGATCGAGCACCTTGCCAATGAACAGCGGAAACTGAAGGTGCGAGTGGTAGAGCACACACACAAACGGGCGATCCACCACGAACCTTACGGAGGGAATAACTTCCGCGGCGACGCTCCTCGCAGTCACGTGCAACCACGCCAGTGGCCGCGGCAGCTTCGGTGCCCTCCTCGTTGCAGAAGAGGGCCTTGCCCGCAGCTCGTCTAACTGCGTGCCTGTACTGCAGCTGTGCTCCGCTGACAACCTCAAGGCACTCGGCGAGAGACAGCGTCGCCAACCGGTCCATGGCTCATCAACCGGACGAGGAAGCCAACTCAATTCAGAAAGCTGGAATCGTATATCAACACTGCTCATAAACATGTTTCAAGCTATACATAGCAATTATCCGGTTGAATGTCTTGGGTCTGTGTGGTGGTGCTTGTTTATAGTGCTGATACACCATGTAGTGGCACTCACTAAGAAAGGGAGCAACGGCTATAGGTGCTGCGCCTCCCGTTGGTCGTGCACGTTCTAAGTTTGAGCGCTGGTGCTCATTGGCGTAGTAGTGGCAGCAAAGTGTACTCGGCCGTCAACTCTGACCGCGTACAAGCCCGAAGAGGCGGCCGTCCACTTCAATAGAGGAAGGGCGAAACGTTCGCCCGAACCGCATTTCAATCGAAGCGGAGTTATGCCTCCGAAGCCGTTTATATCCATCCTACGTTGACCGTAGAGGCCAGTCTATCACCAACGCACACACACAAACAAAGGACAAAGAGTGACATGTCCTTCTTCCCGATCCCTACCTTCCCAAAGACGAACTCCTCTTGCTTTTCTTCTTGGTCTACCCAACCACCAGCTCCGACAAATATGGCGAGCCTCGCTTCGACAACAACGACACCTCAAGCGCTGTTGCCTTTCCATCCTCTCCACAATGGATGGATCGTCCGCCCCACGCTATCGAGCCAAGCGGAGATGGTCCTGGTTCAAGAGACACCTCAGGCTACCTTCACCTACCACGATATCCCCATCCCAATCCGACCAGCCGTAGATAACCATCTATTGGAGAACGTCAAGGACTGGCGCTTCTACTACCCCTCCTTGGTCATTTTATCTGCCCCACCAGGCCCAGATCAAGGTACAGCTTGGAGTAACTCGAGTTTTAACTCCGATTGCTGATAGATTCATGTCGGTCCAATACCCAGATCTTGTTTCGGTCGAACCCTTCATCGGAGACTACCACAGAGTTTGTCTGAGGATAGTGTATGACTCCCAGCATCTCCGCAAGCAAGCCTTCGCTGCTCTCCGCGATAGCCTTCCTCATGACCAGGCTTCGCAGATGGTCGAAGATCAAGTGCAGCCTCTCCCTGTTGACCAGATCCTCCTGGGCTTGGAGTGTCCGCTTCCTTTCGCCGAACTTGGGATGAGCTTCTGCCAACCCACCCTGGCCTGCGTCACGCCCGGTGTACCGGTCACGCTCAGCGTGATGGCCAAGGGAGCCGCTCAGGCCCAGGACCTGGCCAACCTCCTCACGCGCGTCCCTCTCGTCTCCAAGGTCTCCTTTACAGCCCGGTGCCTTACGCAGGCCATGCTGAAGGAGGCTACTGAGAAGGCGCGACTTGCTTTGGAGCTGAGACATGAAGTCGTGGTCCGACGTAGCCAACTTCTCAAGTGGCCAGCCTTCCAAGCTCTGTGGATGGACTATGGAGCCGACACGGCAGCTGCGGTCGGTAGGCCACCCAATTCCGACGAGCGTGTTGTCTTCCCTTCCCAAGTGCGCAAGGCAACCAAAGGATTCCATCGAAAGGTGAAGGATCAGCTGGAGCAGCTCTACGCGTTAGGCAATGGCAAACAGGCCCAGAAGTCAGTCGCGCACGCAGGAGAGAAGCTGGATGACATCGCCAGGCGTGTCGTATACAGCCTTTCGCACCGCGTGCCTCTGTGGAAGCAAAGCTCTTCTCATCTTCTTCTTCCGCAGGCGCTGCTCCTCATTCGTGGAGGTACCTTGATTTAACTCCTATTCCTTACTTAGAGGGATAAAATTAACTTTGGCTTTCGATTGAACAGTGGATGTCAGCGCAGCCCAGGTCACTAAAGAACTCAACAAGTTATTCTCGGTGTCACGCTGTGTGCCAGGCACCTACCGCTTCAACTCCATCGCTCTGCGGGAGACACCAGGATGGAGCCTGTGGGGCTGTGACACTGTCCACTTCCAGCCGGGCGACCTGGAGATGAAGCGATGGACAAAAGAGGAACTTCGCTCAGAGCTTCAGAAGCGTTGCGGCCTTACTGTGGAGTTCATAGGCAACTACATCGTGGCGGTACAACTCGAGATGATCGTCCTCTCGGCCCGGCGGCTGAGTACTTCGCTCTCGGAGAGCGCAGATCCTGTGATCGGTCGAGTTCGTGTGAATCGGGCGGTCCCCCGTGTGGAAGACCTATACGGCCACCTTGCTGATGCAAGCTTTGCCGGTCTGCAACCTCTAGAACGAACGCTGCCTGTTGGCTACTGACGCTTGATGTTAACCCATATTCATGATGATATTTGTGAAACTGTGCACTAGGACAGAATATTCACCTGCGTCTGTCCATGTACATCCGAGAGATTCATAGAGAAACAACAAGGTGGCACCGTTACTGGTCCCACACAAGTTCAAACACTTCCTCCATCAACAATTGCCATATAACTCCTATTCAGTTGGTGAGCCTTCTGGCAGCTGTTTTGCCATAACAAGATCCCTGTAGTAGTGATGGAGAGGATCGGTCGGCAGCAAAAAGCTGAAAGTGGGATTGTTCTTCTCCCTTTCAAACACACGGCACTCAAATGCTTGCCCGTTCCGCGCCACGAATCGGGCCATCTTCTCCATAACCTCTGTGTCGAGTGAGAATGGTGTTTCATCAGTGACGCCATGATGATGGATAACATTCGGACAACACTTACCCATTTTACGTTCCAGTGACCGGCCAGTTGGGGTAGTGGTTGACGACATGGCAGCTTGGCGCACCTTTTTAACAGGGGATATGAGGATGAAAGAAAATAACTGAGAAAATAACTGGGAAATAGTTTTGTCATGTTTTGAAACTTTGCACAAGGGTTTTGAAATTTTCCAAATGTTTCGGTAACAACCAAATCTTTTTGAAAGCGTTCCGACACCGAACATCAGGAGGAGGTATCGCAGCAGGCGACCAGGCGAAGAGCCGCGGTGAGTCCTTGGGTTGCGTCTGTCGTTGAGGTAGCGCGCCACGCAACATAACCATCGGGCCGTATGAGGGACGCGCCAGCAGGACCGATACCAAACGCTGATTGGATCGACGCCAGATCACCACTGCACGGCGTGACATCAATGCCTATCCGAACGCACTCGATATCGATGCCAAGTCGTTCACTCACTCGCCTAGCTGCGTGGGACCATTCCTTGTTCTCGGTCGTGATCACCACCCATCTGCGCTGAAGCAGGTCCAGTGTGGACACGCGGTCGTCTCCCTTGAACACCCAGGCATGAGGCGCGCGAGTGCCAGGCTGCCCTGCCCAGAGCTGTGGATGCATGGCCGGTGGTAGCTCTTCTCCTGCTCCGAGTACTGCAGAGGACCTGTAAAGCTGGCCGACCTCCATTGCTGCATCTTCAATGATCGTCACGCCTTCCTTCGCGGCTGAGCGGGCATAAGGCTTGTAGTCGTCACGGGCGAAGATCTGGTCGTGTCGGAGCCATGCGATCGGGAGTCGCTCAGCGTCGTAGGTATCAAGTAAGGCTGTAGTTGATGTCCCATTCACAACAGCTGCCAGCTTCCACGCAAGGTTGTGAACGTCCTCGATGCCCGTATTCGCGCCGTAACCACCACGGTTCGGCGGCAGTGCGTGTGCAGCGTCGCCAGCAAGGAAGATCCTTCCGGAGGTGAAGCGATCTGCAATCAAGGCGCTCAGCTCCCATCGACCGGTGGTCAAGATCTCGATGTCAAGATCGGATCGGCCTAGGGCTTTGACGACTATGGCCTTGAGTTCATACTCATCGTTGTTCTGCAGCTCCTGATCGCCCGAGAACATAACTACCCACCGACCGTCGTTGTAGGTCGTGAGGAACGCCTTAAAGTCCGGCTGCTGGATGTCGAACTGAGTGACTCCCTTCTGCAGGTACTCATCCAGCGGTGCCTTGAAGAGGATACTGTTGAGGGTGCGAAGGAGGCCTTGTCCGCTTCGACCAATTCCCAATTGTTCCCGTACCCAGCTGCGGTGTCCATCAGCAGCGATCAGGTATGAAGCCCGCACAGTGTACTCCGTGCCGCCTCGTTCGCGCATTCGAGTCGATACACCGTCACCATCCTGTTCGAAGTGTACGAGTTCTGTCTCCATTCTGATGTCGGCTCCAAGCTCAATTGCCTTCTTACGAAGGATGGGCTCCAGTGTATCCTGTGCTATGGCAGCTCCCGAGCAGGGAGAGTACTCGCTATGAGATGGTGTCTTAGGGGACTCGTTAGGTGTCCATGAGCTCTCATCGAACCACTTGCCCGCCAGACTATCAGCCTTGACTCGAGTCAGACGCATGTTGGGATCGGTTTGTGGAATCTCTGACCCCAGGCCGACAGCACGGAAGAGCTCAAGTGTTCGAGGAGTGTAGCCTATCGCTCGAGGATGAGGCGAACTGCCTGCATGCCGCTCGACGAGCACAGTAGGCACGCCTTGCCAGGAGAGGAAGATGGCCGCGGACAATCCCACTAGAGATCCGCCCACTACCAGCACCGATGTGGAAACGTCTGTCATGTCCTATCGGAAGGAAGAAGTTGAGTATGTATGAAGTCGCACGTTGCAAGTGTATGAAATAGTGAGGCCAGTCCGTACTTAAAGCTTATGTTGAATTCACACCATTGGCAGAAACTGTGCCGGTCACTTTGCTGCTCACCGAGTGGTTCGCTTCGTTCCTAGCGCCCGCCAATAGAAAAATTGTGCCGCATGATTCTTTCGAAACCGTTTCCAAAATTTCGAAAGTTTCTTTTATGCTTTCTTCCTGGCCGCATCGGGCGTTACAAGTTACACAGATGGAAGGGAGTACATTGTGCACGCATTCTCCGTTGTTGCTCGTATGACTTCCGCAAGTGAAACCCCTTTCAGTTGAGCCACCTGTTGTACAATACGTCAATTGCACTGAACTTGTTGATGCCGAGAAGGAGCGAACGAACCTTGCGAGCGACCAGCGGGATCATAGCTGGCTGTGCAACCTTGCCTCTGTGCGGTGCAGGTGCCATACTATATTGCAAGGTGAGTCCATGAGTAATCATGTGGCTACATTGAAGTACGCACAATGGGCAGTCAGTCTCGAGAAGCAATCGGTTTAGCGGCACCATCTTGACGACGTCCAGCGCTCGTCCAGCACTCGCGAATGTGATAGCTCCTGCCGGCGATGAATTCATCAGCACTTATGCCCAGGTTAGATTAGTGGAATAGGTATAGGAAGCTCACCGGTGAAGCCGAAGTACACATTGGGATAAGTGGCCAAGAGCTGAGCAGCCATCTCTGGTGATTCACCAAAGCAATGCATGTGAATTTTCCAATCACTTGGAACGTGCTCATTCAGTATCCGCAGAGTATCCTGTATTTGGGTCAGTCAATCATATCTACTAGGAATCACTTGATGAAAACTCATACCTCTTCGGCATCACGTGAATGTATCACCAGGGGCTTCTTGTGTTGGATAGCTTTCTGCAGCTGACGGGCAAAGATCGCCCTCTGCACATCATGATCCGAGAAGTTCTTGAAGTAGTCCAGGCCGCATTCGCCCTTCAATGAATGTGGTGTAAGTTACAGCTTTCCACACGAGGTCACGGAAAGATCTACCCAAGCCACGGTTCGTGGATGACTCATGGCCTCCTCGATCTCACGTTCAAGGTCGTCATTGTACTGCGAGGCCGCATGTGGATGGACGCCGTAGGTCATGAACACTCGTGAGGCGAACTCATCTGAACCACTACCTGCTCCATCATTAAGAAAATATGAGTGTGGTTATCCACCTTACGTGAGGTACTCCCTCCTGCATCGTACCGGCAGCAAGCTCTGCAAGTCGGTGCGTAGGCGGGTAACCTTGCACGAAGCAACACACATGCACGCATGCCCCGAGACGCATTCGCGGCACTGTCACGGATGGTGTTGATGCTTGCGCAGTCGGAGCTGATGAAGCGGATGGAGTGTAGACGAATCCACTCGCAGTGCCTCCACGTCCCGCAGACGTTCCTCCACCACGAGCACGTCCATCGCCACCTCTTGTCGCTGGTTGTCCTCGCCCACCACCTTGTCGGCCACCAGTTCGTCCTTGCGCCTTGCTCTTCTCCTCTGCGCGGCATGGATGTGAGTCTCAGCACTTTTCTTGATTTATATTATATTTTTTATATATGTATGGGAAAAACTAAACACAAATACCTTTTTGGGCGGTGAAGAGGTCATGTATGACAGCCTCGGTCCAGTTAGTGTTGAAGAAGTTGACGAACTCCTGCTTGGTCTTTTTGGCCTTGGTGTCCAGCCTATCCAGCACCATGTCCAGATGGGCATGCGAGTCCACAAAGTACAGCACCTCCTCTCCACCCTTCATCTTCTTTCCATCATCACACTTCTCCATCTTGTGTCAGATCCGGTACTTTGAGCTAGCTCTGTCTTTGTTTTCACTTTCACAAATCTGGGCATTTATGGCGCGAATTCTCCACATTCCGGAATTCCTTTCACAGAATTTGAAACAAGAAAATTTGCAAATCTGTTTCTACGATTTTGTAAACGTTAAAAAAGGTAATTGCCAAACTTCAGGTGCGGCCGTGAACGGCGTTACGCACGATGTGCTCGTAGTAGTGCAGATCAAGGATGGCGGAGGCAGGCTCCACCTTTACGAGGTGGCGCCCGATGTAATCCATGTGAGATAGAAGTGCCCCATCAGCTAGGGAGAAGGTGCACGGGATCAGCTACTACTGCGTAATTGATGAAAAGGAACATAAAGGGTTACCTCGATCGCGCAGATCAACGATGTTCATCCACTCGGGTTGACCTAAAGGAATAAGAATTAACAGGAAATGAAGGTAATGTTCGAAATTAAGGTACATACTGCCATTGAGATAAAGGTTGTCATCAAAGAAGATGTCATGCACTTCGGCTTCAAGTGGCGCAATCGTGAACAACTTCCCAGCGAATGCTGCCTCGCGATTATCTCGCCACCTGACATTAAGCTATTATAGATCTGCCACTATACTAGACAATTCTTGGAGGGTACCATGGATAATAGTCCCGCAAGGCGAGTGTGCATTGCCCCACGCTATGAATGTGATCGTGTATGGCGTCAAATCCAGAGATAACCCTCACCGTATCTGAAACCAGGTCAACATCGTCCGACTGATGGCAAGGAGCAAAATCTGGTACCTGGATAATGCTTCCGCCACTCTTCAGAACTCGGAGAAGGAACCTGTGAACAGTCAGCTTCTGTTGAGTGAAAGGACTTGCTGTCAAGTAGCTCTACCTGGTCCCAAGTACCCATCACTAAATGAGTTTCATCCTTGCTCTTCCCATGGCGATAGAATGCACCGTGATGTGTTGTCTTTCCGCGGATCTGACAAGGTAAGATTAGACTTTTGTAGAGTGCTGACATCACAGGCAGGGCGTTGTACCCGATAGTCCGGCTTGCCATCACTTCCATCCATCACGAAGCCCGGATAGAGCGGATGCTTTCCCTCGCAAAAATGATCGAAGTGTTCTGATAACTGGTAACAAGCAAGATATAAGTGCGCCTTTAGCTGATGAATCAATCGAAGTAACGCTTACATGTGGTAGGTCTTGGCCAAACGTGCGAAACACCAGTGTGAAGGAATGTCCCGCCTCTTTGAGGTACTTGAGGAGTTGAAAGAATGACGGAAGGATATAATGATGCTGCTGTGTCTGGGTGGATGTACTGCCCTCGCTTTCGTCATCATTCCATTCTTCGGTCTGCATTGCCTTCATCAGATTTTCAAGCTGTGGTCTGTATCTTTCGCCTGTGTGCAACACGGACAGATCGGATCAGATTATACCATTAGCTCAAGTGCCACTACTAGCACCATGCTGAGACTGACTCTAACTACATGCCTGGCTCTCCTGGTAGCGTGAACCTCCCCCTGATACGGGTCCGCAGCGCCTTGTCCTCGGGATGCTTGGCCTGCAAGAGACCACCATACATCAAGCATCACCATCGACACTCTAGCAGCACTCTCTCTGTTTCTTCGTACAAGAATGAAGTCATAGTAGTTGACAAGCGGCAGGCCTTCCGCTACATCATGATCCGTAACTCCTTTCGGGGGTGACACAGTCGTTCCCAACTGGTCCGTCGCTGCTCGCCACTCACCTGCACGTGTGCACAGTAAAATCAACATTAAATTGTTTTCATTTTCTTGTAATATTGAAAAATATCATAACAAAAATGAAAGAAAAACACAAAAACGGGTACCTCCCGTGACGGTGCCATAGGTAATCTCAGAGAGGATGTCATTGAGCATGTGGTCAATGCTGGTCTTGCCTCCTGCTGGGTCGACCATAACCAAAGTCTTGTTCACATCAAAATGCAGCACCATGTGCGCACGCTGACTTGCCTCGTCCGTCATCTTTGTTTTCTCCTTCTTCTTCTTCTTGCTGTGGTTGTTGTCGCGAAGTTGCAGATGAGGAGACGTGTGCAAGTGCGCCCCTCTCGATCTTCAAAATTTATCCTTTTTCTTCTTTTCCAAGCCTTTTTCCGGTTTTGTAATAGCTTTTGTTTTGATTGGGCAACGGTGCGCAATCTTAAGCATGTGAAGAAAGGAAAAACAAACATTTCGAAACCTTCCGGTACACGAGAGGATGCGCAAGCTTGGCGGACCCACGGCAGTGTGGCGGCACACAGCTGAGCAGGCGGGCCTCCAGCAACAGTTCAAGAGCCTTCTTGTGGGGAACGGACCAAACCTCCTGTCTGGCCGGCTCACGTGGGCGTGCCTTCTCCGCGACCTCTCCGCGGCGCTCACCACCCGCCCGCACGTTGGGCGTGGTACCTCCTTGTCCTCTTCGTCATCGCCACCTTCATCAGGTACTACTCGTCGACGAGCAGGATCGTCACCAAGCGCTCATGTTGAAGGTACAATTGTTCTCTTACATCAACATGATCAGCACGCATCACACACGGTGTGGATTCTACTGGACTGCAGGCGGTACTGTGTTGAGAACGACTGATGAGAGAGTCACCGACTTGTTCGATCACAGCATGTCCTTCTCCATGATATACGAAGAACTCTATCTGGAAGCCCTGCGACGCAATGCAAGCAATGGGCTGAAGGAGACTCTGGTTAAGCAAATCATCGCCGACATGGTCCAAGAGCAGCTTCAGCCTAACGACTTTCACAAGGAGCTCATGAACTCGATCCCAGAGTGTGCTCACGTCCTCACCACTAATTATGACTATAACCTTGAACGCTCTTGTCGTACTGATGTCCCCTCTTGTGCCATGTCGAGGGTTCATTCACCATGTCTATATGACAGGACAACATCAACTGCTGGATGGTAGTTCCCTTGTGAATGAGACTACGCACTCTTTGTTCAGGAAACGTGATGTGCAGTTGAGTGAAGGTACTTCCTCTCGTGCTGCTCTAACCCCTTATGACTTACACAAGTCTGCTTTGAAGAGTCGGGTGGCCGAAAGGTGAGCGTGTGGCATCTGCATGGAGAAGCCATGAAGCCCAGCACTATACTTCTTGGCTATGACCACTATAGTTCCTATCTTAACGTACGTATAGTGAGTGCAACATGTCCATATGTGTCGCTGACGACGGCCTTCATATGGAGCAGAAAGTACGAGGCTATGTCGTAGATGGCCTCACATATCACTCGTTGCCACAAGAATATGGAGGCAACCTGCGCGGGCTTGTTCACCGCATAAACCGAAAGATCAAGCACCAAGGTACCTCGCTCCCACTATCACGGTATTCAGCTCAAGCTGAGTTCTCCGCGTAGAGAAGGAGGAACCTTTGGACATTCTCTCGTGGGTGGACCTCTTCTTTTCATCAGGTGAGCGTCCTTCCATACCTCTGTAAGTACGATCATGTATGAATCGATCCCACCAGATATGTACATACTCGGACACGGTCTTGATCGAGAGGAACTTCATCTGTGGTGGCTCTTAGTTTTCCGAGCACGCTGCAAGCTTCAAAGAAACAGGTACGGTGGACATGTAATGCGCCATTGCTCTTTATAATCATAGATCATGGCCATCTGTGCAGGCTAGATATTGCCAACACGATCACATACTACACACCCTCCTTTCTGCAAGATGACGAACGACGCAAGTGCGCACGCCTCAGGACTTATGACGTGCGAGTTCATCAAGTTGAGTGTGCTCCCGGAGACTGGTCGGCCTTTTACACCAACGCTCTGGATCACATGCGCAGAGACAAGCCAAGCAGCCCCGCTTGACCTCCACGCCATCAAGAAAAGAAATGTTGAGGAAATGATTATTGGGGATAAAGGAAAATATTTTCCATAGCATTTCCCAGAGCGCGGACAACAGAAAGAATGATAAGCATTTATGATGCTGAATAAAAAAGAACGGAAAGAACACAATACGCGAAAAAGAAAGACAGAAATGGATGTCCTGTTCATAAAGACCCTCACGGGCAAGACCATCACGTTGTCGGTGACCCTGGCGTCCGAACTCGTCGATGATGTGAAGAAGAGGATTGAGGAACTGGAAGGCATACCTCCTGACCAGCAGCGTATCATCTGGCGCAGCAAGCAGCTGGATGACTGGCGCACGCTGGGTGACTATGGTGTGAAGGACGGCGACACGTTATATCTGGTGCTGCGTCTTCATTGTTCTTGTGGATGGAGTGAAGCTCCTCTGACATCAGGTTGTGCTACCTCCTGGCCATGATGGTTCATGGAATGTGCATACTAACACTACTCCTATGTCCTGCTCCTTAACCTTCAGTCGAACAGCCGAGCGAGATGAAAAAGAAGGAAGTGTATGAATGGGTTGGTGTTGATGTGTTTTGTCAGTTGGCGCTTCATCGTTGGGTCAAGTATGCCTCCTACGATCATGAGAATCGACCATTTGATGTGATCATCACCATTGAAGGCCCTTCCGATTCTCCTTACGCTGGTTTGTGCACCACCTTCTCCAACTTGGGGCTGTGTTGCAGCCAGGAGGAGACTGATGTGTGTGTGTGTGGACAAAACATGATCAGGAGGCAGGTTTGAGCTTCATGTGCAATACGTCGTTGGCTATCCACGGCAGAGGCCACGCGTGGCATTCATCACTCCCATTTGGCATCCTTGTGTCGATGATAAAGGCCGTATCTACGTGAAGGAGCTCAACGTAAAAGGTGGCAAATTCCACTTGCCAACGGTACTGTTCAACCTTTGTTCTGGGCTGTCAATATCTAACTCGCCACACAGGCAGTAGAACAGATGATTGACCAGATGCAGGAGTACACTCCTCCTGACAAGAGTTCGTGCTCAATCGATGGAGGTGCTCGATACAGGGAATTCTTGAGGAATCCAAGTGCATTTTGGAAGAAGGCCAAGCACATGGCAGACTTCCACGCTCGGCACAAGTGGTATCCCGAGCTGCACTACGCGTGTCCGGATCTGTTCAAGGCTCAAGTGAAGACCTTGCTGCTCATTCATCATCGCAATCTGCTCCCCTTGCCGACAGAGCTCGTGTGGCATATTATTGCTCACCTTGCTTGATTCCTCGTGTACAGATCAATATTTTATGGAGAACTGACCAACCAATGCTTCACTCTGGTCGATTGCACTGATGGTAAGTCTGCAGTGTGACGCTGGGGAGGAGAATACGAGGGCACAGTGTACCTTCAGGAATGGCAGTGTCTCATCTGGCGTTAGCAGCTCGATAACTGGTGCACACTGCACGACAATGGTGCGAAGGACTGAGAAACGGTGCTTGTCCAGTGCGGCTTGCCTTTCTGCATTTTAGATGATCAAGCCACTTCACAAATTTACACGCATCTCGCCACGCTGCAGTCCGACACCCCGTACCCGCGATACCAAGGCCTGGTGGTTGCCCATTCACCCACTGTGTGCACCATCCCTGTCAAAGCACGTCGAAACGGAGAAGGTTTGCCAGCATGCACCATGTATGGCGCCGGTCAGCTGAGCAGCCATTTCGGGGCGGGAGGTAGTAATGCCTCCTCAGTTGGTGCCAAGAGGCAAACCCGAGGTGGCCACAGCAGTGTCAAGGCCAGCCGCTCACCAGTGTGCTCAGCGTAGCGGATGGTGAGGGTTATCGTTTGTTGTGGCAAAGAGTGGCCACCTCTTCATGAGATATCATTCTTAGTAAAAAGACACAACTGCGCACAAATCGCCATTTGTTGTAGATCTCCGTGGCTTCAATAGAGCAACTCAACTTCTTGTTGTTCGGTCTTCCTTGGAACTTGGCCCTTAGCACTTGGCTGCTCAATCATCTCCGACCCAAGAGACACGCAATTCATTATCTTGAGCTGCTTTACGTTCGAAAATAACGGCCACATTCATACACACATACCACACTACACATCACACACAACGCACTCCATGCTACTCACAACGTCTCACATCATGCCGCTCGTCTTCTTCGTGATGAGCGTACTGGTGGCGCAATGCTTCGATGTGGCTTGGGGATCTATCCAGCTCTCTCCGGACTCCACCGCTTATTCACTGCGCCCGGGAAACACGACGATGACAGACAACTTCTATTCAACTACGTCCTGCGTCGGGGTTGCCATCAAAGGTGCTTGGTCTCTCTGCAGCTTCTCCCTCCCTGCTCCGGAAGCCGCGTATAGGGGCACGGCACGCCGACGTGGCTGGAACGACTTGAACGCTGTCACGCTGTGGGCCTTCGTCCTTGATCCCAACAAGACCATCATCGCCCAAACCCAAGGGGATGGCCAGAACTGGACGTTCACGCTCAACGCCACGTCCCTCACTCCTGACCAAGAGTATACGCTCGCCCTCTGTGGGAGCATTCGGTCCGGCATGTTTTCCTACTACCAATACTTCCCGGTGCTGGCGGACGGGTCGATCGATCCTCACGCCGGTAGCGCGTGCCAGGACTCATGCGACCAGGAGTCATCCTGGACCCAGCTCGAACGCAACCAGACGATGGCGTTCAATGTGACCTACAATGCGTGCGGTCCACGCCCATCGCCATCGGCCTCACCTTCGGCGGTGCCTGAAAAGACATCCGACACCATCGGAGGAGGTGCCATCGCGGGTGCAGTCATTGGTAGTGTAGTCGGGGCCATTGGCGCTGTTGCACTGATCATCGCGGCGGGCTACCTGATCTACCGATGGGTCAACCGACCGCAGGGGCCTCCACCCGACCCGGTATCGGCGTTGGACACGAGTAAGGCCGTTCTGGCGGGTGACAACGTTCTCTTTGATGACCCGAACGTCATGCACGATAACGATGTCTTTGAAGAGCATTCACCAAATGTATGAAACCAATTCTCCCCATCATGGAGCCATTTCGAGGTGGCGAAGCACATGCGGGAAACTTAGGAGTTCAGCTCGTGATATGAAGGCACAGCCCTGACAGTCGGCAGTCATCGTGATTCACTGGCAATCCAGCGGTGCGCACTGCCCGAATGTGCCAGTGTAGTTTCCCTCTTCAAATCATGTTTCGGAAATTGTTTCGGGAGCGGGGAAAGAATTTCATTCCCTAAATACCTTCTGCATTTTTTCTTAGAAATAGCACCACCGCTTTACGCAAACATTGTCCCCAGTAACGCAGACATGGAACCCAGGATGATGAAGACAGAGGCAGACGATAGTGAAACTCACACATCGGAGCTGCGCACGGTGGCGTGGCTGCG
>CDEZ01017560.1:0-15998 GCA_000826365.1 Acanthamoeba royreba | reverse complement strand
AGAGACGAAGATGGGAAACGATCTCGGACGAATGATTGAACAGAATGCGTTCCCCTCGGTGGGGGAGGAGGAAGGCATGTGCTTCGTGGTGGCCAATCTGAAGAAGAAAGTGAAGGCCCAGCACATTAAGGCTGTGACGGCCAAGCTGCCCAACCTCACGGGCCTCACCATCACCTCCTCGGGACTCAAGTTGATCCCTCCCGAGTTGGCCAACACTGTGACCAAATGCGAGCTGAAGGAGCTCAACCTGGCCAACAACGTCATCAAGCAGCTCCCCAAGGGCCTCAACACCATGTTCGAGACCCTCATCGTGCTCGATCTCAACAAGAATGCCCTCAAGACCATCGAGGAGCAGGTGGGCTTGGAGAAGATCTCCACCCTCCGCCGCCTCAACCTGGACGAGAACAAATTTACCGAGGTGCCCGGGCAGATCTTCCTTCTCACCAATCTGATCTCCCTCCACATGGCCAGAAACGCCATCGAACGCGTCCCGTCCGACATCGACAAGCTTGAGGTTCGTTTCCCTTCTCTTGACTTCCCTTGCAAGCCCTCCTTCCCCACTGGCCCTCTTCCTCTTCCTTCGCGAGACCGTCACCTTCTCTTGTAGCCTCTTCATCTATCGAGGCTCTGTTCTGTTGCTTGTCGTGTTGTGGCGTGACGCTCTTTTGCTTCTTTCTCATCATTTGGTCTTTCTGCAGAGGCTCACGCAGCTCAAACTCGATGGGAACCGTCTGACTGAGTTCCCTGTTGACGCGCTGGTCAAGCTCACGCAACTCGAGATCCTTGACCTGTCTAACAATCAGCTCTCTGAAATGGTGCCGATCCCTCTCTGTCCCTCCTCTTCTCTTTAAAAGAGCACTCGACCCGTGATTGCTGACCATTCCTCATGCATCAATACCTCAGGCGCTATCGACGAGCAAGGGCGTAAAGCTGGAAAAGTTACGAGCCCTTAACCTTGGCCACAACAATTTGAAGGTGAGGTTTCTTTTAAGCTGGAGTGTTGCTGCTCAAGCCTGATCCTGACTTTCGTCTCTTGCAGGACATTCCCAAGTTTGTTTTCAAGACAAGCGCTCTGACAGAACTGCACTTGGATCATAACAGGATAACAACTATGCCACGAAAATTCACCAAGGTGGGTTACGGCCTCTTCACTACACCCTGAAGGTCACACGAATTTAATATCTTACGCTTGTGATGGCAGCTTTCCAACCTTAAGCTTCTGCTGTTGAATAGCAACAAGATTGCTGAAGTGCCTATTGAGTCGTGGGGAGAGAAGTTCACAGAACTTCAGACATTCGATCTGAAGGACAACCCGCTGGAGGTTAGTGTCGTTGAAGTCATAACCAAATACGGTACGTATTATCCTTTGACACCTCGGTTCGAGTTACTTATCACACTTCACTTTAAGGTTCTCTTGCACTTCTTCGACCTGCCCTCAAGGCTAAGTTGGAGGAACAGGCTTCCCAAAGGAGATACAGTATACGAGCCAATTCTATTAGTAGTGGTGCGTCCTTATATCTTTGTAAGTGAGGGCCACACCCATCTCACATGCTTCTTTTTATGTTGGATCTCCGATAACAGAAGAGGATCGGCCTGACAGTACTACTCTCTTCCTTTCGTTTGCTTGTGTTCCTGTTCTAACATACATCCGACAACAGCTACGAGACGGCGCTCAACGACTAGGGGCACGACAGAAGCCCCTCGCTCTCCTCGCACTCCTACAGCTCCTTCACTTCCGCCACCAGCCTTTCCTGCGCCTCCCCCACCCAAGCAAGGAGGTACATATTGCCCACAATATATATGATCTCAAATGCTAACAAGGTATTTTCATTAAAAGGCGATATTTCTCCGAGGCAAAAGTTCAGAAACAAGGCTATCCAGCGAGCAAGGATGGTGCCTTCAGTAGGAGTATGTCGCCTGCTTTCTCATTTTACTTGACTGAGTTATAACAATTGCAATTCGCAGACTGATGAGAGCCCAGAGTTCTTTTCCCATCTGCTCGAAATCTCCGATCGAGACGTAACTGTTGAAGAAGCTATGGCCCTGCGGGACAAGCTTATGTACCAGAGCTATGCCTGGCTAGATTCCTTTATCGCCGCCAAGGGTATTATCTTTCCATCAAAACTGATGCTCTACATGTAAAGCTTATGCTACGTGGGATTGTTTCGCAGGTATCACCAACCTTATTACGCTGCTAGAGAGGAACGCCAAGCAGTTGAAGCACGTGAACAATGACGCTGCTAAGTTGCAATATGAAGCTCTACATTGCTATAAGATCTTACTGCGAATCAAATTGAAGGAAGTGCTTGGTACTACAGGTAATGCAAATTAAGTATCAATCCTATCTTTGGAGTCACAGCTCAACCTGAACCATGCAGGCTTCGTTGAAGCGTTGGCGTTTTCGTTGTTGCCCAATGTACTTCCATCACTGCGTAAGATTGCAGCAAAGCTTCTCACTGAGCTTGCAAGGATCAAGCTCGTAGGACGAAAGGTAGCCTCAATCTTGCGGGGAGTTGCTTGCCGAGTACTAACCGCTTGCCCCATAGAAACTTCTGCTGGCTCTTGAAAAGGTGAGACGCCATCTTGTGGAAAAGAAAGGCAAACAGGAGGATGGTGGACCTCTTGTCCGAAAACGTGAGAGATTCAGGATCCTTGTCAACATGATTGGCAGCAAAAACGATCAGGATAGTACTGAAGTATGGGAAGAGAAGAACCGAGCAACCGCGGCCAAAGAGAGCGAAAAGGAAGTTCAAGGTATAAACAATGAGGAAGGGGAAAAAGGAACTACAGACGAAGGCAAGGAGAATGCAGAGAATCACGCGGAATCAGAGGCAAAGGTTCGATACCTATATCTCTCACTTCGTCACTTGCCATTACTTACCCTCACCTCTTTAGCCGACGAATGATGGAGAAGAGACAAGCGATGAGGATCCGAACGAGCAAGAAGCGCGCAGATCGCTGCGTATCAACGTATTGCGTCTCATCAACACCATTTTCAGCGTAACGAGCAACATTACTGTACGAGTGGCTATTCGCAAGAGTATGATAGATCTGGGAATTCTGGACAAGATCTCGGTACTATTGTCTCTTTCATTATGATTGACTTATGACGTCACTGAACAAACTTTCGTATACAGTGGGTTGAGAACCTAACGCCATCAATGTCAAGCGATTGGCAAACCGAGGTGGACACGTTCGAATCCTTCATGGAAGATGACAACGAGGATCTTGAAGATATCTTACAGAGGAAGAGTAAGAAGGGCAAGAAGAGTAAACGTAAGAAGACGCCATCGTACCCAAAGCGGGGCGATAGATCAGGCTCATTGGGTCCAGCTGACCTGCCATCGGGTTCGCCTGTGGACAAGCTGCGACAAGTTCGTCGTCTCAATTCTATAACTAACCTTAATCGTCTCGCTGCTGCCTCCAAGTCGACTAACGACATCGAGGGCATTGGTACGTAGTCTAGACTGGTATCAAGCAAAGTTCACTTATTGACATATGTTTCTCTTCGGACAGACGATAGTGACAACGATCAGATGGATTCCGATGATGATGCGTCGTCCACTGATCCTACGACGGGAGATACTGCCTTCACCGAGAATGACGATACCTATGCCTCAGATGAGGAAGGGGAAGACAACTGGGAAGAAGAGCAGTGCGTCCCTGTACTCCTGTTACAAAAGTCGACGCGAATCATTAATCGATTACTCCCCTCAGAGTACCATATGAAGACTATTTTCGGATCAAGGTGGTCACTCTTGGCACCTCTGTTCAAATCCCAATGATGCTCGGAGGTAGGGGTCACCTCGTCGTTGCTATCGATGCTGCGAAGACGATTGGCGATGTCGTTGCCAAAGTTAAATGTACCAATACCCATGGCGCTCTTCTCACGTAGGTCATACTCACTTTTCTTCACAGCGCAATATCCCGAACTCGAGACTGCCAAGTTCGATTGGGGTCTGTTCATCCTGCCTACGGAAGCCAACCCTGACGGTCTCTGGCCCGATGAGCATCGACATTGCGGCTTCTATGATCTTAAGGGCCAGGTGCTGGCCGAATTCCGGCTTAAGCCCTGGATTCTTAAGATCATGTGTAACGCTACAGACGTAATCAACACCCTTACTCTCACAAAGATGAGGTTCGATCCGCATCGGACCTGTGCCGATGCTGTTGCCCTCGTGCGAAGCCGATTCCCTCACGTCTCAGCTTGGGAGGAATACGATTGGGGTACCTTTTGTACGCTTTTACATAACCAGCTCAGATAACTAAGCATCCCTCTTGCTTATGTACAGGTCTCTATTGGCACAAAGGAAGTAAGCCCAGTGCGAGTAGCATAACATCCCAGAAGTCCCCTTCGCCTTCACCTGACTCACCCTCGTCGCCACTGAAGAAGGTACTGCTGAAATGCCTGTGAAGAATTTGTATTGGCAGTACTGACCATCTCCTTCAACAGAGTCGGCGAAGGACGACAATAACGAAGAAAGACAAAAAGAAACTCGAAGAGGAACAAAAGGCACGAGAAGAGGTGCAAAGACAGGAGAAAGAGGCGAGTTCTCAAGAGAAGGAAGAAGGCATGTGGCTCGTAGACACTGAGCGACTCGCTGCCTATCCAGGGCTCTACATGAGCGACGTACGTCGAAGTACTTGGTAGATTTTCAGCGTTCTTATCTCTCAACACCGCTTTATTTTTATCAGGATTTGTTGGAGCTCAAGATGAAAGCGATGGGCATCAAGGTGAAGATCCTTTCGCAGGAGGCTGTCGAGTTCATGCAATTCGATCCTATGCACAAAGTTGAGGACATCCTCCGAGACATGGCTCAGCGCGTACTCCCGGATAGGTATCTTTTACAGCATCACATACGTCACTGTGAGTCATTGCTAACCTGATATCCGCAGCGAGAAGAGGAACTACCTGAACTACGGTCTGTACCTGCAGCGAGCAAACCCAGATCAGGAGAGCTCATGGCTACAGGAGGACAAGAAGTTCAACGCCTACAAGTATGGCCCGGAGGTGAGATAACCCTTTACGTTTTTTTTTTGGGGTTCCTGTTGACATTACCTTATGTGTTTCTAGGATTGTCTGTGCTATCTTGTGCGCAAGAAGCCCATCATGATTCTTGTTTACAATGAAAAGGTATCTGCGCAAATGGCCAAGAACGAGAAGTACGCTACGTTCTCCCGCTCCGCGTCTAGACTCTTCAGCAAGGTACACCTTCAGTTCTGCTGGTGTTTAAAGCGATCTACTTTCACTAATCGATTAACAGACGCAAATGCCGATTTACACGCACTTCCCTGTGGACTTCATGGTCCCAGCGGCCGAAGTTAAGGGTACTATTGCCGCCAAGGTCAATGCCAAGACTGAGGAGTACGAGCTCTATTATCGGAGAACACCTGACGAAGGTACGAGTCGGTGCACACCAGCGAATTCAAGTCAAACTCACATCTTGCCTCTGTAGTTGTGCTATTGGACGAGAAGTCATCTCTGCATGCGCAGCAAGTGGAGGCGTACGCACGGCTTTTGTTCGTGAAAAAAGGTGTCTTCTCTTCAATTGAAGAACTCGCTGGCGCAACTGGTGAGAAGGACGAGGAAGGCAAGCCAGTTGCCGGAACGCCTGAGGGTGAACACGAAGTTACCCCAGTTGATAGAGACGGCCCGGAGGAAATTGCTGATGAGAATTTCAAGAAGATTACGTTCGAGGACGAGGCCAAGACTGAGGTCAAGGCAGGCACTCTGGCGTCTCTGATTGACCATCTGATTGAAACGCCTATTTATGGTACTTTTTGGTTTGGAGAAGGGGGTAAAAGCATCACATATCAATCATTCATTCCCTTTTCTACAGAGCCCGAATACACCAAGGCCTTCTTGTTGACGCATCACGCGTTTACTACCTCGCGGGTAGTGCTCGAATACTTGCTCAAGCGTTACATGACATGCAGCGAGGAGATCGAGAAAGCGAACCAGGAGGAGGCAGCAAAGGCAGCCAATGGTGCACCCGCTTCACCCTCTTCCGAGGAGAAGAAGAAAGAGAAGAAAAAGAAGGAAGCTGATGACAATGCCGAAGAGGCTGGTACGTTCTTTTTGGCTCTGCATCTGTGATGTTCGCTCACAATGATACCATTTTGCTGGTTCAACCAGACGGCAAGGGCAGAGCTGAAAAGACTCAGCGACGTATTCTCTATTTGCTTAAGGTGTGGGTCGATGAGTACTTCTACGATTTCTACGACGAGGACCAGGTATCTTACACGGTGTAGATTGCCCACATTCATACGTGTGCTGACCCTGCATATTGGGGACAGTTGCTGGAGAGGCTTATTGAGTTCCTTAACCAAACGATGGTCAAGGAGGGCGGCACATCGTCGGCTCTCGTTTTGCACCAACGCATCTTGCAATCAATTGAAGCCAATGTACTCGCCACTGATACAGAGAGCCGTTGTTAAAGAAAGATCGCTGACACATATCTTAACAGACTATGGGCACCTCTTAGGGTAAGCAAGTATCAATGGAGTTCGCGCCTTTGCCTAGGGTATCATCTCTCGATTGCTTGACGCAATAACGTGCACTTCTCTTAATCGTTCGGTGCGACTGAAACGCAGATTCCACGATCGCTCGAAAAGCCAAATTGGTTCATCATCGATGAAGTTGAACTCGCCCGCCAGTTGACTATCCGCACTTTCGAGCTGTTCTCGGCTATAAGGGTACATGGTTGCAACCTTACCTCATACTTAACTTCCAATTAATGAGTCTTCACATAACAGTTGTTTGAGTTCTTCGGCCAGCCCTGGTCTAAGCCCTCCACTCAGCATTTGTCCCCGAACTTAATGGCTTTTATCGAATACTTCAATGTCATTTCAAGGGCAGTCTCTACTGCCTTGCTGCAACAGAGGGTGCGCTCTCAACTCTTTCTTTTAACGAGCAAAGATCATAATACGTTATTTATTTTACAGAAAATTCGAGAACGAGTTAAGTTGCTGACCCGCTTCATTCGTACGGCGGAGGAGTTGCGTGATCTCGGCAATTACCACCTTCTTCAGGCGTTTATTGCCGGCTTCAGCAACTCAGCTGTCGCTCGATTACAGTGGACGAAGGCCCGTTTGCCAAAGGTAATACATCCCGAGTTTTATCGTTATCTCGCTACTTACTTGGAGGCCACAGACTGCACTTGCAACCCTTCAAGAGGTGGAAGAGCTTATGTCAATGAACTCGTCGTTCAAGAACTACCGGACAAGGCTCTCATCCTCCAATCCACCTGCGATTCCGTACATGTACGTGATGCCGCGCCCCTCGTTTCTTGCTTCTACACCTGCTAATCAGCTTCTGTTTCACACAGCGGCGTGTGCCTGCAAGATTTGACATTTATCGAAGATGGTAACAGGAACAAGGTGGAGAATCTCATCAACTTCTCCAAACACAAGCTCGTCTACGGTGTCATCTCTTTATTGGAAAGATTCCAAAAGACCGGCTACAATCTTCAACGCGTGGAGGAAGTACAGGCCTTCTTGAGGGAGCCAGTCCAGCTTGACGATAAGCAATTGTATAGCCTTTCTCTCAAGGTATGCTGGCCTTTGATTCCCACAAGTCTAGATGGTTGGGACCACCAAGCTCACAAACCTTACACGTTCAGGTCGAGCCCCGTAACGCTGGCCGCTCGGACATCCAGTAAAGGAGCACTGTTAGTCGCCAAGTCCGAGATAAGATCAGTGCAACCATGGTCGCCTCCATCCCTGCCTGGAGCTCTCTCCTCTTCCCTCTTGATGACTGCCTCTTTCTACTCCTCCTTGGTGCTCTGCGCTCCTGGCTGTTGTTCGATTATGAATTATTCAATATTCTTTATGTTATTATACTTCTTTTCTTTTTCTTTATTTATTTCATGCAAGTGATGCGCCACAAAATATCTCCAAAACATGTTCGAGAAAAACAAAATTAACAGATGACCAAACCAGGAGTCAAGTGATGGCAGCACCGGTGGCGTGGAAGGACGTGGTGGCGGGAACGGCAGGAGGAGTGGCCATCTGCGCCGTGGGCCATCCCTTCGACACCCTCAAGGTGCGCCTCCAAACGCAGGGCACTGTCGCTGCCAGTAGTGGTGGCCCTGTTGGCAGCGTTGGGACAGGTGGCACGGCGGCCAAACAAGTGTTGCTCTACCGCAACACTTGGGACTGCTTAGTCAAGACTCTCAAGTACGCAATAGAAGATGATATCTAAAATTGTTTTTAAAAATATATTCAAAATTAGAAAATACTAAAATTTCAAATAATGAAGTAAAACGTAATCTCATACACATGCAGGTGGGAAGGCGTAGGCGGTCTTTACAAGGGCGTAGCATCTCCACTTGTGGGACAGATGTTCTTCCGCGCCTGTCTCTTCACCTGTACGTCTCTCTGTTGAGTGGCCCAGCTCTCTTGCTTACACTCCTGTTAAGTATCTTACTCTTGAGGATTGCTCGCTTCCTGTGGATTGTGACGCAGCGTTTGGCCAGTCCAAGATGTTGGTTTCGCAAATGCTCGGAATCAAGGAGTCACTGCCTCCATTAGGGCACTTTCTTGCAGGCATGATGACAGGTGCCGTGGTGAGCTTCGTCGAAGGTCCCATTGATCTCTTCAAGTCTCAGGTGCGCACCGCCTCGCTCTTCTTTTGCTCTTAGTGGAGATGACAGTGATAGTTGTGAAACTGACGAGTGGGTTAACAACGGTGCGTGAACGTGGGACAGGTGCAAGTGCAGATCCTGGCAGAGAAGCAGGGAACACCACGCACCTCCAGGCACCACTTCACCGTTCGCTTTCCTCATGACTTCACTTGTGCATTTTGTAGTGTCTCATTACTCATCATAGTAGAACGTATTCGGATGCGCCCGGGTCATCACCAAGTACCATGGCGTAAAGGGAGTGTATCAAGGTCTGCACTTGTAACCAAACTACCACATTTCGTACCAACTTAAATCGCTCCGCAGGACTCGGAGCGACGCTCCTCCGTAACATTCCTGCTTTTTCCATGTATTTTGGTTTCAACGACTTGGCCCGTCGAGCACTCGCCAGACCTGGCCAGTCCACCACTCAGCTGGTACTCATTGATAGCTACAATCTCGGCTGTTTTAACGCTTGCACAGGAAGGCTGGAAGTACCTAGCATCGGGCGGTGTCGGCGGTTTCCTATATTGGTTCCTGACCTATCCCACTGATGTAATCAAGTCAAGTATGCAAACCGATGCCCTGGATAAGAGCGAGCGCAAGTATAGAAACGTCTTTGATTGTGCGCGGTACGTACCTCGCACAGGTTTAGATCCACCTTACACTGAACATAACATCCCTATTCCTCCTTTGTATTGTACCTAATATGCAGGAAGTTGTACGCGGAAGGTGGCATAAAGCGATTCTTTCGTGGCTGGACTCCCTGCATCCTCCGCTCGGTGTGTTTTCCATCTTCCATCACCGTATGAGCGCGTTCTCTCTCTAAGCGATACGCCCTTGATGCAGGTACCCGCGAACGCAGTGTTGTGGGTTACTTTTGAGAAGGTCCGGA
Source organism: Acanthamoeba royreba (assembly GCA_000826365.1). Lineage (NCBI taxonomy): Eukaryota > Discosea > Longamoebia > Acanthamoebidae > Acanthamoeba > Acanthamoeba royreba. The sequence goes on along the minus strand of CDEZ01017560.1, from coordinate 6,482 downwards.
ACCTCCTTGGCTAACAAGACGCACGATTCGATCCGCACTGTTGTGATGACCCGGCTGCGACTCGTCTTGCCCACAACAGGAATGTGTCGTTACAAATAACGGTAAAATTGTTTTGGCGCGAAAATTCCAGCGCCTTGTTAACGAAATAGCCGGTCGGTGCGAGGAAAAAAGACGGTAACGGTACCAGCGCGCTGGTTCGTTGGCCGGTGTGGGTGGGCGTTACCCCCTCCCCGTGCTTTCTTCGCCCGCTTTTGCCAGTCTTCAGTCCAGTCTAACGCACACCAAGGTACCACAGCCTCATCCCTCCTCATTAACTCCCATCTCCCCCTTTCCTATCCCGCAGAGACGGGATCATCTTGATAGGACCGAGATTAAGGGTCATCTCCAAGCCAAAGGCACAAATTTCCACAAATTCCACGGTTCTCTTGATCACCGTGCGCCCATCTGTGGGTCTGGGTCGGCTCTACACTGGCCCGAAATGGCGGGACGCCGTTGATCACGTCCCGAACGCCGTCCAAAACGTGTAGAGCCAAATTACATCGACCATAAGCCTTCTCGCCTTGCTGTCCACATACCGCAGTACTTGGTGTGCCTAATGTTAACCCATCTTCTTTACTCAGGCATCCAAGACATTGATACATTCCCTCTACAAACACAATGAGCTCCCGAGGCAAGAGAGGCACAGGCGTGAGCAAGAAGAAGGGCATCACCAAGACCAGGAAGGAGAAGGACCCCGATGCCCCCAAGCGACCCAAGACCGCCTACATCTTCTTCTCTTCGGAGGAGCGCGTGAAGGTCAAGGAGGAGAACCCGGACATGGGTTTCGGCGACATTACCAAGCAGGTTTCGGCCAAGTGGAAGGAGATGACCGACGATGAGAAGGACCCCTACCTCAAGATGGCCCAGCAGGACAAGGAGCGGTACGAGAAGGAGATGGGCAAGTACAAGGCCTCCTCCGGCGGTGGCGCCAAGAGGACTTCGAGCAGGAAGAAGAAGGCTGCTTCGGAGGATGAGGAAGATGACGACGATGAGGAGTCCGACTAAGCGCCAACCGATCCCTTAGCAACCAATTGCTAATTGCCCCATCCCTTACCGACCTCCACGTTTCCTTCCCCAAGGGAAGTCCTACCCTCCCCTGACGAGCATTTCTTTGTTGCCTGTCCCCTATTCCCTTGTTTGTTTTACACCATCTGTAAATTACAAACCTCTGACTCTGCGCTCCTTGATTTTCTTATTCTTTCAAACGTCTTTCGTTTTCCAAAAATATTTCGAAACTTACATTTACGCTTTCGTTTTCCCAAATTTGGAAACCGAAACGCGTTCCCAAACAAATTCTTTTTCCTCTCACGTTTCAAGTCGCGTGAGATGCTGCGTGGGGGTTGGAGCACGGCAGCTCGTCCCTTGGGCCTCGTTGCCCTCGCTGGCCCGCGTACCGCGAGGTCATGCGCTACAGTCATGCGTTCTCTCCTGTCGCCCAGCGGTCTCCCACTGCCTGCTCGGTAATATTAAATATAAAACCCAAATATTAAATATTAAATATTAAATAATGAATATATGGATACCATAGTCATTTATTTCATGCAATTTTAAATTCCAAGTTTGGAGGAAAATAAGCTGCAGAGTGCTGATATGCATACACAGGCGGGTGCCGGGATGGTGGACTCTGCCGCGGGGAAGGGGACACGCCACCTTCGTACCACACACTACTCCCACTTCTACGCTGGTGGAATCGGTACAATCCGAGATTCATTCTGCATGTTCTGTTGTTCGTTGAACTGATCATTGACATAATGCTCTCAATATTTGTTGATGATCTGGGCTCTAACGTTACGGGAATCAGATGGTTGGTGCGCCTCCTTCAGTGCCATCAAGTAGTGTAACCGCGCATCCCGCACCTGGAGGTAAGCAAGACTATTTATTGTCGTCGGCGCGTGCTGATGACATGTAACGGGCAGGTCCATCAGGAAGCAGCGGCAGCAGTGGCCCTGGTGGAATTCATCCACCTCCATTCGTACCGCAGAGTCCGGCTATGGGGCTGCCGTCATCAGCAGAGGTAGTGCAGATAGACTGCATGACCAACCAAGATAAGATGTGCGTTTGGTATTTTGCCGGTGTGGTTCCGGCACTTACCCCTCCCGCATAGACAAAAGGTGGACAAATGGTGGCTGTGTGAGGTGGGCGATATTCGGCCACGTGATCTGTCCATCGTGTGGCCGCCATCCCTGCAGAATGTTGGAACAACGCTTTTAGTGCGTGGCAAAGCGATCATCGTCCATACACAGAACATACGAGCAGGTATCCACTGTGGTCCTACTGTGCATGATGTTGGCTAGATGTCTCTTCTGACTTGCCTATGATGTGTAGTTGTACTGCATGACCGGGTGTTGCTGTTTCAGTCTGATGACCCGTCAAACACCTTCGTTGGATTCCTAAAAACGCACCTCAAGCTCACCAACCCTCTGCCTAATACCTCGTACGCCCAGCACTTTCATAGTTATATAATGGGACTCAACATCGTGTTCCAGATCATCATCTCGTAACAATACGTCTAATAATGCAAGTGCGAGAATGCAAACAAATCTCCCATTCGAGCTCGATGTTATTGAAGGTGCCAAGCGTATCTCTATTGTTGGCACCCAACATCTAACCTTAACTCTTCCCATAGCGATTCTGATGTATGAAACTGCATCACTGACGGAGCGTCTGCTGAAATTGGAGCCTATTGTGATGGAGATCACCAAGATTCTACCTCATCATGCATCCCAGGTTTATTCATACCATTCCTTTGGTAATACTGTTCTTTGAGCTAACACGCATCAACTACCCGTCAGGTGAATCTGGAATTCATGCTAAGGCTGAATACTGAATTGCTTCAGTTTGAGGATGATCTCGAGAAAATGCACGCTGCCATTGACGCCATTCTCTTTACTGATCGCGATCTCGAGCTCATGAACCTTACTCAACGCCATGAAATGGGTATGCCCGTGTCTACGTCTTGGTAATGCCGGCTCTGACGCACAATATGCTTAATTGTTAGAGGAGAAGCGAAAACACCAAAATAGAGTAGGCTACTTTGATGATGGTGGACCCTACTACGCAGCAGCAGCGGCTAAGCCTCAAACCGCAGATCGGCACTCAGGAAATACTAATAACCACAACCATCAAAGCCGAGGCAACCCCTTAGGTAACTTGAAACTGTCCTTTGCTCCACATTAACAGTTTTATACCAGGCAACCGAACTTCGCACCAAGAGCCGAATGATGATCAAATGCAGATTGACCGAACAGAAGTGGAAATTCTCCTTGAGAACTACGCCAAGTGTGTAGATGACCTCCTCACTCGGGTTAAGCTCATAAATCGAAACATCCGAAACTGTGAAAAGATGCTTGAGATCAGTCTCAATAGCTCGCGCAACAGGTACGCAGCGTGTTTGTGGCCAAGGCTCCCTTTCGGTTGTATCTGAAGTGCCTACATCAGGATCATGCAAACCGAGTTGCGCATCAGCATCACGGCCCTTGTACTTGGAGGGGCTTCAGTCTGCGCTAGCTTCTTCGGCATGAATCTTCACTTCCCTCCCATGTACGCCTCACTCCCTCGTCTTGGCCAACAGCTACGTAACTGAGATCCCTTTGTAGTTTCGAATCTCACGTTGCCTTCCACGCTGTCATCGCCAGCACTATGTTCTCTTCCTTTGCATTTGGTACACTGTGCTCCTCGCCTGGCACATTTACCTTAACTTACCTTCTTCTTAGGATATGGCCTCCTCAAGTGGTGCCGACACAAGCGCATCCTGCTTCCAATCACAGGTTCACGAGACTTCACCCCCAAAATGCCTCTCGTGACGCGCCGAGTGAAGAAGGCCGTAGCGAACCTCTTCCACCCAGCACCCGCCTCTTCTACCACCGTAGTTGTGCCTCCTGCCGCCATTTCATCCACGCCACCGCCCACAAATCCCGCGCCACCTTCTGCGAGCTCGCAGTGATTCTGCTGAACATGACCTTTCTTCGTTCAAATGCAGTGAGAGCTAAAATGATCATGTTGTCAAAAAAAGAATGAAGATTGTTGTACATTTAGATAAGGGAGAGATTGAAAGAGGAAGGATAATCGGCGATGTGAGTCTGATGTAGGCCAGGAAACCGACATTGACGTGGCCAGCGGTAAGCTCACTTGAGATTGGACGGCGCCACGTAAGTGAACCCGCCAAAGTTGTCCTGCTCGGCCTTGGACAGCTCAGAGTTCTGGAAATGAACAAAAATAGAATCTAAGCGTCTACCACACAACAAAGCTGCAAACAAAAGGAAGCGAACCTCTGTGACGGAGAGGGTAGCATCCTCGCCGGTGAAGGAAGGATCAATCATGTCCGTGGAAAGTTCATTCCTGACTGGCGGAATGTAAGGTGGCGTGATATCCTTCTTCACCAGCTTATCCCAATCAATGTTGGCAAAGTAAGGATGGGCCTAGTGGAGAGCCACAGTGATGAGCATGCTGGGCGTAAAAACAATCTTTAAGATGAGTACCTTTATGGCAGCTGGGTCAGCAAGCCTCTTGGTAGGATCGCGAGTAAGCAACTGGTAAGGAAGAGTTAGCACCACATGTAAGCACTCAAGTCACAAGCTACGGAAGCGTACGCCCTCGATGAGGTTGGCAGCCTCAGAGGGGATGGATGAAGGGAACTTCAGCTTGGCGTTCATAATCTTAGAGTACATGAGCTGCACATCCTCACTGTAGAAGGGCGGCTGTTGAGAGGGACGGAGGACGGTAAGCGAGGAGATCACGTCCCGATAAGGGAAGGGGCAGGGTACCAGGCCAGTGAACATCTCATACATTAGAGTGCCGAAGCTCCACCAATCAACCTCCTTTCCGTAGCCCTTGCCCTCAAGCACCTCGGGAGCTGAGGATGACTTGGAAATCAATCTCGGAATCTTATGGCGCGGGAATGAACGACGTACCAAGATACTCGGGTGTGCCGCAGAAAGTGGCCGTGCGGTCATCCTTGGCAACGAGTCCCTCCTTGGAGATACCAAAGTCCGTCATGCAAATATGGCCTTCAGCTGTAAGCAGGATATTTTCAGGCTTCAAATCCCTGCATAGATTCAACAAATTGAACCATTAGATCCTCATGATAAGCTTTATCAACATGAATTCTCGTATCTACCTGTAGATGACACCTTGGTTGTGAAGGTATTCGAGACCAATCACAATCTCTGCGCCGTAGAACTGGACTCGCTTCGGAGCGAACGTCTTCTCCTTCTGAAGGTGGAAGAACAGCTCGCCGCCATTTACGTAGTCCATCACGAAGTAGAGCTTGTCTGCACATCGTACCGGACAATGATTAAAGGTTCGATTCTCGTGAGCTTAGCAAGTCGTACCAGATGTCTGAAACGAGTAGTAAAGCCTTACAAGGAAGGGGCAGGTAAGTTTCATGAGGATGTTCTTCTCCGCTCTCGTGTGATCCTAGTTGGGTTCAAGATGAATAAGAAGCTGAAAGTACTGGTACTTACATGGAGGGAGTACCAGTTCGTTGCGATCAAGGATGGTCTTCTTGTTCAGCACTTTCATCGCGAAAATCTGGCCCGTCTTCTTGTACCGCACTTGGAGCACCTTCGTCCCAATTAGCAACTTGTGCAGGTGTTGAAGATATGCCAGTAATACGTACCTTGCCGAAGGAACCCTTACCGATCACCTTAAGCGATTGGAAGTCGTTGACCTTGACACGCTCCGCCTCGCTCTCCTACAATTGTAGAAAAATGTGAGTGCCCCAGCACAAAAATTGTCATCATGGTCGGAAGAAGGTACGGTCGGCTTGTTGGCTGCAGAGGAATCGCCAGATCTGGGCGAGCTCGAGTTGACGGAAGGAGTCGACGCATCACCTGGTGCGTTGCTCGCGCTCTGTGGCGAAGAACTCTGTGTACAAGATGAACTCTCAGGCCTCAAAAGTACAACAAAGACAACTTCGTGTTAAGTACCTTGTTCTCGCTGAGAGCCTTGTTAAGGACGTCCACCCACTGGTTTGTTTCCTGTGTACCACGAAGACATCAATCAGCTGAACGGCTCCTTCGTGCCTATATCAACAAAAGACAGGCACCTCGGGAGTGGTGGCGAAGAGGTGATAGTTGCGGTCGGGCGTCTGGATCTCGAAGCAGTTCTTCTTCTTCTTGTAGTCCATCTTCTGCACCTTCTCCATGATGTTCAGCGGGATCGACCCCTTCTGCTTTCCGTTCTGCACACAGCACACAGTTTCCCGAAATCACCGCCAATCAGCCCACAACAAAGGAGTTAACACGTGCAGCTTTTTTGTCAACATAAATATTTTTTCATTAAATGTATTTTTGAACGTCCCTATTCTATTTAATGATAAAAATGGAAAAAAGGAATCTTTATTGTAGAAAATGGAGATGTCGGAAAATAAAATGGATTAATAAAAACATGAAAATGGAGTAAAACAGATTCTACTCCAAAACCATTCCATTTTCGTTTTCGGG
>CDEZ01017558.1:0-12965 GCA_000826365.1 Acanthamoeba royreba | reverse complement strand
ATAGCTGTAACAAACGAACGAGTCCTTTGCAGATCGAGCTCTTCGGACACCCACAAAGCGCGTAAATCGATATCCTTAGCCGCAGCACTTCTTGGCCGCACCTGGCTGGGCGCCACTGCCACCATTGAGGTGCACCGTGGGGCCACCAGACTCTGGCGGAAGGTTCTTTTCCGGCGTAGAATCGATCAGCCGCTTTTTGATGTCCTTCGCCAGCGTTATGAAGGCCTCCTCGACACCCGCGCCTGTCTTGGCGGATGTCTCGAGGAACCGGATGCCATATTCGTCCGCCAACGCCTTACCCCTAGCCGTGTCAATAACCTGAAGGATTGGTGGCGCATAAGTTCATCTTTCATTTCGCCGGCCGGCGTGTCAGTAGATGATACCTTCTTGTCGATCATATCGCTCTTATTTCCGATGAGCATCTTATTTACTGATTCCGTGGCGTGCTGCTCGATGTTCCTGATCCAGTTACGAATATCTGGTATTTCATGCAATACGACAAGCAACGGATCAACCTTCCGGTCAGATGGAGTCCAGAAGGAGGAGTCAAGTACTGCCGAAGGACTTCTCGTCGGTGACATCATAGACGAGCAGAATTCCCATAGCACCGCGGTAGTAGGCCGTGGTGATAGTTCCTATCGTACGAGCAAGGCAAGTGAGACACTGTTTGCCTCTGACCAAAGGTGGAAAAAGAGAGAAAGAGATGGGGAGGGAGGCGACGTACGGAACCGCTCCTGGCCAGCAGTATCCTTTTGCGACCAAGCAAAGGGGAGGGAAATCATGATCGACATCAATCAGCTGTGCACTACAACCCACGGGAAGACGACGAACGTACCCAAATCTGGAGTTTGATCCGCTTGCCCTCAAGCTCGATCGTACGGATCTTGAAATCGATACTAATGGTTTTACAATAAAATGAGTACACGTGTAGGAATGATGCGTGCGCAAACAAAAGAAAATGAATAGAGGCCTCGTGTAGCGCCATTCAACAAAGTATTCATAATGCGAGGGGATGTGATATATCAGAAGAAGAGGCTCTACGCACCCGATGGTGGTGATGAAGCTCGGGGTGAATGAGTCATCAGAGAAGCGAAGCAAGAGGCAACTCTTACCCACGCCTGAATGAAGAACGATAGAGAAGAGGGGGCAGCCAGATCATGGCACATTAACACCATAGATTGGGCGCAGAGAAGGAAGGAGCCTGAGGAGGGGTCCATCCATACCGCTGTCACCAATAAGGAGAAGCTTGATGAGGTAGTCGTAGGCATTCTTGCCTCCCGCAGGAGGATGTGGCGACGCCATGGTTGCTCTCTAGCAGACCTTGGAAAACGCAATAACCGAGGAATTAGCAATAGAAAAATAATTATGATTATGCTAGAGAAGGAATTTGTTCGTTATTCATTATTCATTATTCAACAATGTTCTATCAATCCATCAAAGAAAACAACTATTAATTGCCGCTTTTCCTGGTCCATTCACCCTTGTGGCGATCATGCTTTCCATTAACCAAGGGGTTAGCTGCCCTCAAAAAGAAATTCATCTTTTTCAAAAATAAAAGGGGACGTCGCGAAAGATGGCGGATCGGCGTACAAAAAGAGGACAGAAAGGGTGGAGGTCCAAGAGGAGAGGTGGCCAAAAAAAGCTGGGGTGGGTGTTGGCGCCCTGGTGGTTCAGGTCGTAGTACAACTTCACCGGGTTCCGTTAGAGGGCGGAAACAGGATATCTCCAGACAAATGCCGGAAAAATACCCGCCACGGTGCTAAGGAGTTTAACTGCAGCAACAAGAACGAAATTTCATTCGATTGATCCAATCAAGAATCAAAGACAAGGAGAAGCTGCCGGTCCGAAAACCATTCCTGTAACGTCGTTGGGGCCTCTGTGAAGGGCCGACTGGACCTAGGATCAAGAAGAGACGCTCAGCCCAGACACTGCGGCATCGAGTGACGTCTCGCTGGAGTTGCTTGGTGCTGTGACGATCTTGTGAGTACAGACCCCAGTAGTGGGGAGGATCGACCAAACGAAGTTGGAATCCGTGAGTTGGCTCAGATCGGTTGGCATTTTCTGGAGAACGAAAGCGTAAGCTCGTCAATAGCGGGTGCAACTTTGGGTGGCTTGGTACCCCTTGCTGCGTGAGTTGCTGGTAGGTCGCCTCGCGAGTCTGATACTCGCGGAGAAGGTATGACGATCCATACTCGTGGAAGACACGCGTGCTGGACGGAAAAAAATCGGTCAAGGTTGGCCACAAGTTGGACAACATCAGGATTGGTGGGATTTAGTACTCGTAAATGCGCATTATCACATCATCAACACGCATGTAGAACCTAAGCAAGACGTAAAAATAGTTTGGCATTACTCGCTGCATATAGACAATATCATAAGTTTTGCTGTGATCATCAGAGTTTGTGCCAGCAACCGTACCACTTTGGCCGAAAGGAAGGACACACCATTGTCGGCAAGCTCATCTTCGAAGAGAACTATCTCATCGAAGAAGAGCATCGGCTCTGGACGGCGCAATCGATCAAGGTCGATTTTTTCTTCGGTCTCCGCAATTGCGTTCTCGCCTAACGGCGTTTCCCCATCTGCGGAGACTGTGAGGAGCGTTCCCTTGTACTCCGTTGTGAAGGTCCAGTCGTAGTCTGGGCCCACCTTGCGTGCAGCGCTTGCTCTGTCGGATTTGGGTAAGTTTTAAGTGCGATCAACATAAGCGAGCGTTTACCTTTGTGAGGTCCACTGCTGAGAGTACGCAACCTTGAGTGCGGGTTCATTGTGTTTCCACTCACGCAGCGCGTCACGCACGTTGAACCTCAGCACAAGGCCGCTTGCGGCGTGCTTGAGTTCGAGCACGCTGTGTCCAAACACCATCTCTGGTTGACACGGCACAGCCAGAGCTTGTTCCCAACTGCAATCACATTCAATCACACGTGTTTGGTCAGAACTGAATTTTCTTTTTCTTTTTGTATTTATCCTTATTAAGTCAATTTACCCAAAATTTTAAAACATTTGTGGCCAAGCAATTAAATAAAAATAATTATTTTGCTGGACAAGTAATCCTACTCTAAAACTGAGGGACAAGGAGGAGGTACTCATCAAGTTCGGTGGAGTTGAGGATGCGGCCTTTGGTGGCAAGCACCCGCCAGCCTCCAATCTCGATGCCACTACCGCCGTCGCGAGTAGGATCGAGAAATCGATGTGGAGGCGCATTCACGGCGAGCGTAGCGGGGTGCTGTGGTAGCAGGGCGGCGCCAGGATGGGCAGCGGCTGGCCGCGGTGCCCCGCCTCGTGGATGGGGACGAGCTGCTGCTCCATGCTCCGCCCCATGACGGGCCCCTCCTCCAGAAGTCTGCACTGGTGGCCTCCCTTCCCTCTCCATCTCTCTTTTATTTCTTTTGATCTTTGCGTACATATCTCAAATTTTTATATTTCAAATTTCAAGAATGTAAAATATTTCACACCAAATTAAAATCCCTAAAATTGTGGGATTGGTGGGTGCTCTGTTTGTGGTAACGAGGTGTCCGTCCATTTGATACCTTCATTTATTATTATATTTGTGGCTCCAAACCACTGTGCTGGCACCCTCTCCATCTATTGCGTTTACGGTGGTGACTGCGCACATACGCATGGAAGGAGGCCAAGCGTCCACGTTTGTCCTGCAGGATGACCTCGGTCCGCAGACTCTGGACGACCTCTTCACTGCCACCAGGTATCCCTTCTCCTCCCTCCACTCCTTCGCTTTCGTTCTTTTTTATTTTATTTTATTTATTTTCATCGTTTTCATTTTATTGTTTATAAATTAGAAAACAAAACTAACTTGGTTCCTTTTGTGCGACCAACAAGGGAGGCCGTAGAGCGGTTCTACGAGGAGAGTGGTAGGACAGAAGCAGCGGAACCAAACAAAGGAGAAGGGAGTGCGTGGTCGCTCCGCAAACAGTTGTTGGCCTCGCGTGCATCCGCAGCCAAAGCGGCGAATGCTGCGGGAGCGCAGCCTGATCTGAGCTCCAAGCCCGTCAAAGAGCTCGTCGCGCTGCTTCGTCACAGGGTCCGGCATTTCGTTGCCGCGGGAGGATCGAATGAATGCAGAGATGTCTCACATACATGTTGATCGGACAGGATGAAGCGATGAAAGAGAATGCAGCTGGCGTACTTGAGAAGACTCTTCGAGGCCTGACTGCCGCAGATCCAGCTCGCGTGGCGGCGGTCGAGGAGCTGAGGAAGGAAGGCATTCGCCCGCTGGTGGAGATACTCAGCTCCAACACAGCACACACTCAGTTGATTCTAAAAACGATCGTCATTCTCATCGCTATTCTCAATGGTAAGATCATCCACACACACAATGCATGCAACCTGTGGTGGTGTTAACCGAATTTGCTTCTCAGACGACCTCCGTGACAGAATACGACAGATCGGTGGCCTTGGGCCGATTCTCAATCACGCGGCATCGGATGACGAGACAGTCAGCAGGAATGCGCTCATCCTGATCACTGAGCTTGCACTAAACGGTATGCGAGCAGTTAACAATCGACTCAGGAATGACGAGAGAGAGGTTTAACATTAAGCTGCAATCAGAACAAAACCAAGATGGGTTCCGGCGTACTGGATTGTTGGCCAAGCTCGTTCCAGCGATGGCACATAGGGATCAAGTCGTGAGGCTGTACGCAGCAGAAGCTCTCGTCAACCTTACTCTTTCACATAAAAACCAAGAGGTTGTTTCGTCGTTTTTGAACTTTTGGGACACTTAGTTCATTTAATTCTGATGGAGCGTCCGTATTGAACAGGTCATCGCTAAAGCGAACGCTCTGCCTCTTGCTCTGCGTGGCCTTAACTCTGCCGATGAACAGTATCAAATGCAAAGTCTCCTTCTGCTATATAATCTTTCGCACTCGCGTACGTTGCCCCGTTTGATATGCATGGAAGATCAGTTAACCGACTCTCACCTGCGTACAGCCGTGGTAAAGGCCAGCTTCGGGGATGATGGGTTTGCAGTGCTCATGCCATTCATAGATGCGAGACGACTAGATCAAGAGCCGAAGGATCGAAATCTGAAGTTGCAACGCTATATCCTGTCTACTCTCGCCGAGCTGGCTTCCTTTGGTACCTTAACCTCCATCAAAAAGACTCGATGCGGTCTTTCTGATCCCGCGTTTGCGCCACATCTTCAGAGAAACATCAGAGCGAGCTCGGGAATCTGGGACTTATCACTGCAATCGCTCCCTATCTTAATCGCGTGGACAGTTCTGCTCGCATAGATGATGAAGTGCTCGCGAGCGTTCTCGAGATCCTCAACCACTTGCTGCATCTCAGTATGCCTATCATGATCCATGCTTACTAAAGAACGACCACTAATATGGGGAACACTTGCTTTCAGAGGACAACCAGCTGGCCTTTTTCAAGGTTGCAGGACATGAGCGTGTGCTTTCTATATTGAGGCGGCCTCACGAGTTCAATGAGGGCGTAGTGATCGAAGCCGCCTCCATTCTTTCCCATCTCTCGTCCTCAGGTGACTTGGACCTCATTTCGCCTTGCTTTGCTTTACAATGATCGATCTGCGATCTTACCTCCGCATCATCGCAGTCAATAGCCAAACATTCTCATCAATAGGAGTTAAACAGCTCAATCAGCTACTGGATATGTATCCTCAGGTGCATATCCCTTTCCTTTCTAACCTGTTCGCTTTGGATTTCTCATAGGCCTTGTTGTAGAATCCCAATATGCAGCTTCTTGTTGCTCGCACCTTCGCATCACTTGCGCAAGATGGTACTACAGAGCACAGGATGAATGTGAGGAGCAAAAACTTACTCATGTGGTTGCAGAGCAAAACGCCAAGCTTCTGATTGCGCATCAGGGACCACAGGTGCTCACCAAATTCATTGCCCAGTCTCGAATGAAGCAGGTTCTGGAGTATGCTTGCTCGGCGCTTTCTCACCTCGCATCGATAGGCACGCATAGTACCACTCTCCGGAGCGATAGCCCATGCTAACTTAAGAACAGAATCTGTGCGAAGCTATATTATACAGAGCGGGCTCGTAAGCAAACTGATCTCATTCCTGGGCTACAATGATCAGCGACTTCTTAAGCCCGTTACCAATATCATATGCCAGCTTGCCACTCACGGTTTGCAATCCTGTGTGTCATTTCTCGGGCTTGGTCATGTCCAAACTTAAGATGATCTATTTGAACAGAGGATGGTTTAACGGCGATTATGGAGTATGGGGGTCTTCTTCCTCTTATCTCACTTCTTCAGTCACCTCAGGCCGAAATTCAGGAAATGGCGCTCGCCGCTATCGGGAAGGTCGTCCTCTCGGGTACCGATGATGCCTTCTCATCGAAAGACGCTGTTGAATCCCATCTGATGATCGTACAGATCCATCAAGCCGTAATCGACAAGATCTGGTACTTAGAGGAGGGCTTGCCGAAATCGTATCTCTTATGACCGCGTCGAGTGAGGCCGTGCAGCTTCTTGTCCTCAGTATCCTTAAATCCCTCGCCAAATATGGTACCTTTCTTGCATGGTGCTATCGCTCTCTACTTCTCACGTTGCAATTCCTTTCAGATGACATGAAGGAACCTTTCACCTCCAGCGGGATAATGGAAAAGTTGCGTCTGCTGAAAGATCATCGTACGCTCCCTCAGTCTCATTCTTAAGACAAGAGATCGTGCAAGCTAACCATATGTCATAGCGAACGTACAAAGGGAGAATTCGACCCTTCGACAGACCCTACGGATGCTTCTGCTTGCGGTGAAGTCCCTTCAAGAGTCTCCCGCCTCTCCAGCAATTCTATCCTCGCCATCTCTCGCTTCACCGCGTCCTACATCTGGTACCTTTACAAGAAGACCATTATAACCGTCTCGCACTAATTCTGCGCACAGAGGAGGAAAAGATAATAGATAAACTCCTGGCTTCGTTGACAAGAGAACAGCTCATCGCTCTGATCAAAGAGGCCGTCAATCAAGGGGCTAATCTCATTCCTTCGATTAGGCAGTTTGTTCATCAAAACATCGCTGCTGGTACGCCACGCTCCGCACGGCCTTATCCCTTGGTAGACTGTTGACCATCCAAAGTGAATGCAGGTAATCAGATTACTCAAGAGAGGACACCTATTCCCTCGGCCCCGCCTCCTGCTCCTTCCGCACAACCAGGTATTTATTCTTCACAGTAAGACTAAGAGCGTGAGGTTCGCTGAATGCCTGTACTCGTTTAGTGCCTCCTTCGACACCTCCTCCCTCGCCTGTGGTTGGATCAGAAAGCATCGCATCATCCATCTTGCTCGGAAAGGTGCGTTCTGGTACTCTCGCTTTGAGCGCGATACTTACGGTGAATCCACAGGCGAAGCTAAAGTCAGCTGAGCGTAAAGAGCGTGAACCTGTTAAACCTGAAATGAAAACCGGTAAGATGAGTCTGATGGACGAGATACGACGACGCAACGAGGCACATACAACTCTTTCACCAAGCGTGCATCGAGCAGAGTTTCATAAAGCTTGTTTTATAGGATCCCTCATACAAGCGCCTACGACATGTTGACGTTGATGCTGAGCTTAATCGACGGCGCCAAGAAAAGCACCAGACTTCTTCTCGCCGCTTGCTAAAGGACATCGAAGCTGCCAAGCAGCGCAATTTGATCCTCATCAGTGAGGTACTCCGTCTTTTCTGCACGTTATTCATTGGCGCACTGTCAGAATGGCTCATCATACTCATGATGAAGGGAACTGAGGAGGGTAAGAAATACTGGCGGAAGGACCCTGAGTGGTATGTCGAGGAGGTGCAGAACGCTCTGCATCTAGATAGTGAGATGGTACGGTTTGGTTGCTGTTCTTTTCCGCTCTTGTCCACTCCTCGCGTAGTACCTTACGCTATGCAGATTCGTCTCGTCTTTTCCATATTGGAGAGCTCCTCGTCCTTCATTTCATTCGCAGACACTCACGATGCCCTAGCGAACAAGTCTGCCACAGCACCTGATACCCTTGCTCAGGTATGACGGGTGAGCTGCAGACACGTAGTGGCCAATTGAGATAGTAACTATTCTTGCAGGCATTGCTCAAGATTGGCTTCACACTCAAGAGCCGCCAAGTTATCGTCAGGAATGACGCTGATGAAGGGGAATCAGGGGGCAACCCAATTACAGAATTCACCCACATCATCATTCCAGCCGACCTGCCCATCAAGTACATTTTGAAGACCATCCTCTTCACCATCCAACCTGGAGCGGCAATATCGAGCGCCGATTTGGGAGGATCTCAGTCCCCATTGCCGCCTCTGCCTTCGTCTCCCTTACCAGCAGCCTCTCCATTGATGGGGTCTTCCTCCGCTGAATTAAGGTCAACCCCGCCAGCCGTCATTCCCGGCGGCCTCAGCTCTTCCAGATCTTACTCAGCAGTGCCGAGAGAATCCTTCTCTCCTTCATCGTCGTTAGCCTCTTCGGCTTCTGCGATAACGCCATCTAAGAAGCTGCCTCCACCATCTTCTTCCCCTTCAGCCTCTCCGCTCGCTTCATCTATTTCTTGGTCATCCTCCATCAGTCAACCCCTTCCAACTGTGTCTCGCACTCCACCAAGCGTCGGCTCAACATCGGCTCACAATCCCGTGGACGTTTCATCACTGCTACAGGAGATTGACGATCTTGCTGCTGCCGCACCGATCATCCCTCTCTCCGAGACTTGTAGTCTATGCAAGCAGACCTTCTCTGTGGAAGTCACACGGCGGATCGCTCATAAGGCATTCTGCTTCTCGTGCCACCAGCGCGTGGTGGACCTCGCCAAGCAGCGTGACATCGCACTCTCATGAGATGTGAAAGAAGCGAACCTGCCCCGTGATTGGGAACTCTCGGAATGAAGCATGTTGACGCACAAGAGTCAGTTCCAGTGGGCTAGCACGCAAATGGCAAATATAAAGAGAAGCAGGAGAGCCCATATGAACAACTCTGCAAAGAGCATGATGGCGAAGATGAACAGCGTAGGGATGAAGAGAATCCCCCAGATGGTCCGCCTGGTGTATCTGCAAGGAGATATGTGAGTTCTTTCAGGACCTCGTAACAGATCTGCATTGAAGCTTCGTACGTGGCGTGCTTGCCAATGCAGTACTCGAGGAAGACGAATGCGGGGGAGTGATACCACTTGTAAGATGCGGTCTCATAACATTCTGGGAAGCATCGCCATGAGCGAGAGACGAATATCGATCGGGGAACATGAATGTGCGCTGTACCTCCAATCAACTCACAGACGAAGAAATCCTCGCACGTGAAGACGCAGCAGCCGGTTGGGCTGGCCTTGGCGTCTGCTACCATTTGGCCGCATCCGCCCCCTTCGTAGGAGCCCTCACTCGTGTAATCCTTTTGCCCCATCTCCACTACAGAAGCAACAGGATCAAACGTTAGTCATCAACCAACGATGAGTTGCTTTGAAAGATCTCGTCTACTCGGCAGAGGCCGGAGGAGGCAGCTGTACCGTCACCATCTTGGCCCATTCTTCAGTCAAAGAAAGATGCAAACGATGCAGACCTCTTACCTGAGCCGACGTGAGTGTGAATTGTGGTTATAATGACACTGGAGTAGGACTCTCAATACATAGGGGGAGGGCACCTCCACGGACTGGCTGGTCCACCGACCTGGGCAAAAATAATTAATGCCAAAATGACCAATAGCGGTAACCGGAGGGAAATAATCCGGCCAATCAACGTGTGGACTCCACAGACCCGCGAAACCGCGATCTATCTCGGACGGAGACATCGCCGGTCGGGATAGGTACCTCACACACGTCTCCATTGCTGCTCTAGTGTTGAACGCTTTGCACCAATTCCCAAAGGCCGTTCTCATGGGAGATGAGGCAGCTCTCGTTTTAGTGAGAATTTTCTGACGAAGGCTTGCTCTGTGTGATCATGGAAGAGGCGTTTTGCAGAGCCCCAAGTGGGTCTTCTTTGTAGTCCATGAGGAAGGCTTGAAGCTGCGCCATCGATACTGCACCAGGAACAAAACTAGCCGCAAACTGCTCTGCGAGCGAGGAGACTTCCTCGCGTCCCTCGTAGAATCTCTCGAACATGCGCCGTGCCTTATTATATAACGGCAAGTGAGCTTCATGGGGTCAAGAGATGTGGACAGAGGCTGCAAACCTGCATAGTGGTAGCTAGGCTGATGGGGACAATCACATCTATTCTGCCCGGTCGGATGAGGGTCTTGGACAATCGTGAGAAGTGGTTGGTGGTGAAGAAGACAATACGGCCCTCTGCCGAGGCAACACCATCCTGCACATCGTACGGATTAGCTGCCCGTCCGACAATCAAGGCACGAGACAGAAGCGCACCAAAACGTTGAGCAACCCACTGAAAGTGACTCCATTGCCTAGGTTCTCTCTTCCTCGATTTCCTCTGGCGCCGTCATCGTCGCCCTCGCTTTCGCTCCCATCTTCGTTGCTATTGGGCGTGAAGGCAGCATCAATATCCTCAAAGAGGACAATGCCCCGATAAGGAACTCCGCGCATGAGCTCACCCAAAGTCTCATCGTTCATAACTGTTGAGAAAATAAAGTGGGCACATAATCACAACGATGGAAAGCTCTAGAACGTACCCTTGCTTGCGAGATTGATGACGTAAATGTGCATCCGTAGCTGGCCAGCAAGAGCGGTGATGAACGAGGTCTTACCGCAACCAGGCTTACCTGCGAGAGAATCATTAGGCTGAAATTGTAAGAACGTTCAAACTTAAGCCATCAACGTACCATAAAGCAAATATCCCCGACGGTAAGGTATGCCTCGATCAGAGTACCACTGAGCACTGTGAAGGAATTCCGTGGCGTCTTTGACCAACTTCTCCGCTACGCCCTCTTCAAGAATGACGCTAGATAAAGGACGTATACTTCGCGCAGTAGATCGCTGCCAGTTCCCGAACTGATCACCGACATACACGATCGTGCGGGACTTGTCCTTATTGATAGCCAACAGCCGTGCCTGAGAAGAGAAGGCTTGATGAAAAGGTAAACTCGCTTCAATATCGGAAATGTATGCACCTCTTCTACAAGCCTAGTGATAGTAGTGCGTGCCGAGCCCTTACCCATCATGGTGATAGTAATGCGGTCGCTGCTTCGTCTGCCATCACCACTCTCTCGGCCTGTAAGTGGAGATCATTGAGGATGATGACACTTGCTGCGGATGAATTCAAACGCTGCTGTATACCTGCCACACGGGAAAGAAGAACAAACTTATTCCTGTAGCGGAACCAGTGCCAGCCGTCGCCCGGAGTGAAGAAGACATTACTTCCATTTTCTTCTTCCTCCTCAGCGGTCACGGAGCGAGAGAAGCTGGAGATGACACGTTAGGAGAGATCTTTCAGCAGTGGTGTGCGGATGATGATGAACCGGTGCAGCGTCGAAGTGATGCGGTATGAATGAGAGGTCTTGAATGACGGATGGTCCGCAAGCCACACGAGCAGCCAACGGTACGATTCATCCTCGCTGTCCAGCTGATCACACGAATGTACCAACCATCAAATAAATGTCCATCAGTCAACTCGTAGAGTGCATGCATGTTGGTCGGTCCGATGGCGATCAGAGAGACGCTCACGTACGATGGCCGTCGTGGTAAGAAGGTCTACGGCACCGGTCCAGAGTTGCCCGATGTTCGCAACTGCGAAGCGGAGCACTTCGCCGGCAGCGGCGGCGGCCAAGGTCATCGCCACGGTGGACGCGTTGGGCCAGGGGATCCCCGCCAGCACGCCGGCAAGCAGCCCGCCGCCCTTGACCGCCGGGCTGGCCCCCAACTGTGGCGGTTCGACCTGGACATTGCTGGCACCGGTGGTGCCCGCTACCGTACCCGCCAACACGGCCAGGGCAGGACCCGGCGTGGAGACTAAGACACGTCCTATGCCCTACACACCCCACATGCAGATTAATTAAAAAAATCAGATTAAAAAAATAAAAATAAAAACGAATAACAGGGAGAAATAAAAGGCAAAGGAGGGATGCCACACCAAAGAGAGGCCACCAAGAAGTCCGCCCAGCAGCACCCCGCGTGATGACATCCCCAAATCTCTCCAATTCAGCAGCAATTGTCCGATCTGTCCTGTCTCCGGAAATTTCGAGAGAACGAAACGTTGTTTCAAATTTCGTTTGGCCCAATCCAAAACGATTTCCATAACATTGTGTTGTCTTTGAGTTGCAACAGGCGCAAAGGAGGCAAAAAGAAATCCAAATTCAAAACCACCAACGCCATGAGGAGGACTTCTTCCGCTGCCCTCGCCTTGAGCCGAACTTCAACCACTGCTGCGCTCCCCTCCCACGCCGCCCTCCTCGCTGTACGTATCGGTTTTTTTTTCTTTTTTTCAATTCACTCTGCCCTCAATTGATCCTGTCGACATTTTCCATTACGCCCCACTTCTTGCTATCAATTAAGAAATGACCGTAGTTGCATTTCTTTTAAAATCCTCCTACTCGGATTTTTTTAAAAGATAAAATCCGATTTCGCGTAGAGACACGAATTTATGAACTGATTTGATGGATTTGTTGTTCAGGTGAGGGGGCAGCGTATGATGGGAACGAGCAGCGAGCCTACCGCGCCGTCGCCCCTTTCATCGGTGGTGAAGCGTGGTCTTGGCACCGGTGGCGAGTTGCCAGTAACCCTAATCCCCGGCGACGGCATCGGTCGCGAGATTTCAGAGTCCGTGGTGGGCGTCTTTGGAGGTACGTGTGCACTGCTCGTGCCTCCTCTTCAACTTGACAGAGGCTTCTTGAGTGTCACTTCTGAACTCACCCTTCGCCTACGCTGCGGGTTCACCGGAACTACAGCGCTGCAGGTACCCATCAAGTGGGAAGTGTTCGAGCGTGTGGCCAACATCACACAGAACTTCGACCTGCTGGCCTCGCTCGCCAGGAACCAGCTTTGCCTTAAGGGTACATTTACCTGAGTGCTGAGCTGTGCAGCCGGTATCTTCTAAATGATCGTTTAGGCCAGCTGAAGACCGACTATGAAGACAGCGAGCACTTCAAGAA